>JASDQU010736568.1:573468-584747 GCA_032191745.1 Picea mariana
ATAAGGTGGAAACAATTAAGACCCCAGGTCTTTTACAACCATTATCCATCCCAAGTCAGCGCTGGGAGGAGGTTTCCATGGATTTCATCACAGGGTTACCAAAGTCTGAAGGAAAGAGTGTCATCATGGTGATTGTTGATAGACTGACCAAGTACGCACACTTTTGTGCACTCTTGCATCCCTTCAAAGCTAGTACAGTTTCCACCGCATTCATGGAGACAGTTCAAAAGCTACATGGAATCCCAAAGATTATTGTAAGTGACAGAGATCCCATCTTCACTGGACATTTTTGGATAGAATTATTTTCTTGTTTGGGTACTCAATTGGCTCATAGCTCATCCTATCATCCTCAATCTGATGGAAAAACCGAGATAGTGAAAAAATGTCTGGAAGGATACCTTCGTTTCTTTGTCTCTGATAAACAAACACAATGGTTCAAATGGTTACCCTTGGCAGAATGGTGGTATAACACTTCCTTTCATACTGCAACAAAAATGACACCATTTATGGAACTTTATGGATATCACCCTCCTTCAGTCACTTTTTTTCTAAAAGAAAAATCTAAGGTTCAAGCAGTGGAATATCACATCGAGAATCAACAACAAGTTCTTCAAATCTTAAAGGACAACCTGACCATGGCACAAAATTGCATGAAACAACAAGCAGATCAACATCGTCGTGAAAGAGGTTTTGAAGTAGGGGATTGGGTATTTTTAAGACTACAACCATACAAAACAGATGTCCCTCAAGCAAGCCAATAAGGATAATAAATTATCACCAAAGTACTATGGCCCTTATAAGGTATTGCAAAAGATTGGTACTATGGCATACAAATTGGAGATGCCTGCATCTTCACGAGTACACCCAGTTTTCCATGTTTCATGCTTAAAAAAGGTTATAGGCGACAAGATCCCAGTTCAAACTATATTTCCAGAACTTGACGAGGAAGGAAAAATCATATTGGAGCCTGAAGCCATCACTGACACAAGAATTTTCCAACTGAGGAATAGATCCATTTCAGAGTATCTCATTAAATGGAGGAAACTACCGGCTGAAGATTCCACTTGGGAAGATGAGTCTTTTATACAAAACAATCCAGAGTTACTCAAGTGTTGCGGACAACACTTGTCTCAAGGGGAGGGGCATGTTAAGCCCTAATATTGGCTCATTAACCCTTAATTGGGGCATATTAGATTAGTAATGTTATTTTATTTCTGTCAGCTTGCTCATTAACCCTTAATTGGGGCATATTAGATTAATAATGTTATTTTATTTATGTTGGATTTAGGCCATTAGTTGTAATTACACCTCCTATTCTCCTATATATACCAAGGAGACATTTTCATTTTGAATCATCTTGGACTTGAACATTTAAGTGGGGTAAAAGGAGGTTGCCCCCTCGAAGACGCTTATTATTCGAAATTATCTCTTTTTGAAGGCGTTGAGTACTTTTCCTGAGGTTTTTCTATGCTATATTTATGTTTGGTTCTAAGAAAATTGCGTGTGTAGCCAGAGAGTTAATAGGACAAGACCTATCTTCAGTCATAGTCAACACAAATTCTCCTGCCTCTATTCTTCCTAACTCTGGGAGGAAATATGATATGTGATGGAGATCATCCCAGGGTCTATCCAGACCAGTCAATGCCTCTAAAATCTCCTCATCAGAGGGTAATACCAAGTCTAAAGAATCGGTGGTGGCAAGGGAACCTTGAGCCCAGGTAGGCTCAAGAACTGGATCTAACTCTGGTGAAGGAGTCAGATCGAGGTCAACTGAATCTTGCTGGACTATAGAGTACGTAAATTCTACCACGGACAAGGGAATGGACATGCCATGGGTCCCTATCCCTTCCATCATGGCTTATGGGGAAGGAAGAATCCATGGATCATTAAAGTAAGTCATACGGAATGATGACATTGAAACGATTTCATCCTTAGGCTGGTTAGGGACAACCGATATCATCTTGACATCGCTAGAAGGAGGCGGGTAATTGAAATTACCCATGAGAGGTGGGCAAAAACCAACCCCCATGTTAACGATGTTAGGCTATGGGTTATCAATCATCAAGATCGTGGATGCCCCCGATGAAGGATTAGGCCTGGAGAAGGATAATTGATCACTGGTCACGATTTGGCCCTTGTGTGGAAACAACAAGAGCCAAAAAACTGTGGTGACCACTGCATGCATAGCATATGTACAACTCCTTCCTAACATGAGGTTTTAGTCGAGAGGCACATCGACCACTTCAACTTCGATGCACACGGTCTTCCCTCCTAACTGCACGGTGAAAAAAGGGATGATTCCATGTGTTCTGAACAAACAACCATTGAAATATGTAAGAAGAGTAGGTGATAGAGATAGAATGGGTTGGCAAATGGCCTACCAACATGCCAATGACATCACACATGTCGAGGCACCCTCATCAACCACCATGTGGAAAATGTTTCAGGTAAAATATTTTGTGGGGTAAGCCACTACTATCTAAAATGAGATGTCGTATGGGAGACGAGGCTTTAGGTCAGTTGCATCAAGCATGATATTTCCCAGATTACATGTCTCAGCGGATCCTAAGGCAGCTAGAAGAGCCTTTCTCTGTGAAGGGAAGCTTTGGAGGACCTCCAAATCAGACATTGTGTAAGGGGTTTGTGGAAAATCCTCCACCACAGAGTAATTCTCGGTGGCCCTCGGATTTGGATTGTGTGAAGCCTTCTTGAACACCCCTTTCAAAATGCATGTCATTGTCTCGCCCATCGTTCTCTTGATCTTTGTTAATCCCTAATATTGGCTCATTACCCCTTAATTGGGGCATATTATATTAGTAATGTTATTTTAATTATGTCGGCCTTATTCCATTAGTTGTAATTATACCTCCTAGTCTCCTATATATACCAAGGAGACATTTTCATTTTGAATCATCTTGTACTTGAACATTTAAGTGGGGTAAAAGGAGGTTGCCCCCTTGAAGAGGCTTATTATCTAAAATTATCTCTTTTTCAAGGCGTTGAGTACTTTTTCTGAGGTTTTTCTATGCTATATTGATATTTGGTTCTTAACATATGGTATCAAAGCTCAAGGTCTTGGGGTTTCGCTGCTACATCTGAGACACATTGGCATTTGCGCTATAAATATTTTTCTACAACATTTCAGAAGGAATAGTTTGTAGGATATTTATTATATGGATCAAGGTACGTTGGGTTCAAATTTCATCTCATGAGGCCTTATACTTTCGAAGATACAGCCTATAAAAGATAGGGTTCTGGAATCATCCTGAATTGAGACATTGCGGAATTTTCACTATAAAACATTTTATGTAATGTTTCAGACCTTGAAATCTAGAGGCTATTCACAAAAATTAGTAAGGTATTTGTGGTAAAATGTTCAGCTTTTAGGGAATCCTAAATTTGTAGATACACCATGTGTAAGATAGGGTATCTGACGAGTCCTATTGACTAGTCTCAAGAAGGTGTTCCAGGTAAAACAATCATAAATTCTAACTAGAGTATCCAAATTGAGTGGGACTAGATTCACTGGATCGTGGAAAATCTGTAGTGTTTCTGGTATGGGTTTCAGAATTTTATATCTATTATTTTGTGTGGGGCATGCTATACAAGTGAGATCTCCTGGAAAGGCCAAAAATTGACAAGTTGTGCGAAAGTTACCGTAAATTCCACTTGGCACATCCAATTTTGATCAGACCTATGGCATTGTAGAGAAGAAATATCAGAGAACTACATCAAAGAAATTTTCATACCCAGAAGAGCCAAAACTTGGGAGATATAATAGAAGAAAGATTGTATAGCAGAACCACCTCAAAATCAAGGTTCAAAAGTGATACTTGGCCAACATGCCACCCAAAAAGGGAACTTCTACACCAAATAAGCCTCCAGACAATCCTACTTGGACTCTTGATGAAGGTGAAGAAATGCGTAGGGACATAAATGATTTACAAAAGAGGATAGTAACAAAAGATGAACTACAAGAGATGGAAGCTAAGTTGGAGGCAAAGATGGATGGTTTAAAAGAGGAGATCATGGAAGTATTGAAACATTTTGTAACAGAGAAGACACCTAAAAGTGAAAATGCATCCCATGAAATTCATGATGAGGACACAAGGAAGGTGAATCAAGAATGGAGAAACTCCAACTTTGGGTTGAAGACCAACCACATTCCTAAGATCGATATAAGGAATTTTGATGGCAAGGACCCAATCACATGGATACTTCAAATGGAGCAATTATTTGATCTACATAATGTGCCACATACACAAAAGGTACGAATTGATTCTTTATATTTAGAACCTAATCAATTTGTATGGTATCGATGGCTTTTTTCTCGCAAATCACTCGTCACTTGGACAATTTTCACGAAAGAAATGATAGCACACTATGAGGATACAAGGAGCAATACCTTCTTTAGCCAATTGATAAATCTCAAGCAAAAGGGTTCAGTTACCGAGCACATTGAGAACTTCCAAAGATTGAATATAAAGGTAATTGATATTCCAGATGAGCACTTGATTGATGTATTCATAGGAACTTTAAAGGATAACATTCAACATGAGGTTCGCCTTTGGGAACCCAAATCATTGGAGAATGCATTTAAGGTGGAAAGAAATGTTGAAAGTAAAAATATGGCTATGGCTACTAGAAGGCCCAATCCTAACATCTATAGAGAGAACAATGCTTCTTCTTCTAAAACACCTCAACTTACAAGGTTGATACCTCAACAATTGGAGGAAAGAAAAGAAAAAGGTTTATACTTTAATTGTGATAACAAGTATAGTAAGGGACACAAGTGTGGTGAGAAGAAATTATTCTACATAGATTGTGAAGAGGAAGAAGAAGAAGAAGAAGAACCATCTCAAGATGAAAATGTAGAAGCAATTTCATCTGAAGAGTTGACTCCCACGATACCATGTAATTCATTGCTTGGAATTAGCACTCCTCAAACCCTCAAGATCGAAGGATACATCAAAAAGAAAAAGGTAATAGTCCTAATTGATTCTGGCAGTACTCATAATTTCATTCACTATAAATTAGCCAAATCTCTCAATTGCTTTGTATATCCAGCGCCAAAGTTTCAAGTAATGATTGCAGATGGAAAAATAAGAAAATGTACCCCATGGACAGATAAAAATTGTTTTATGTTGATCTTCAGGCTTAATCTAGATCTAATTGTATCCCAAAAAAACATCCATAAAATAAAGTACCTCACAGCCTGCACATTCATCGACAATCTGGTCGATGAATGGGTTGGGGAAATTATCATTTGGATAGGCCTTGTTCAAATCACGAAAGTCCATACATATGCGAATCATTCTCTGCTTTTTGTTAACCAGAATGGGATTTGACACCCATTGAGTCAACTGGACAGGGTAGATGAAACCAACTTTGAGTAGTTTCTCTACTTCAGCCTTAATAGTCGCTCCTTTCCGAGGATTGACCAGACGAAGCTTCTGTGGGACCGACTTGGTGTCATTATAAGTTATGATTTCATGTTAAATTATTCTTGGATCAATGCCTAGCATTTCCTCGTAAGACCAGGAAAAAACATCATGGAATTATTTAAATAAATCTATATATATTTGAATCGCCTTAGGGGAGCATTCCGCTCTAATGAAGACATTCTCCATGATGCCAAGGTTTATGGATATGTTGATAGGTATTTTTTTAGCTATTTTTTCCATACTACCCTCAGCATAAGCTGCATGTGTAGCCAGAGGATTAATAGGACAAGACATATCTCCAGTCATAGTCAACACAAATTCTCCTGCCTCTATTCTTCCTAACTCTGGGAGGAAATATGATATGTGATGGAGATCATCCCAGGGTCTGTCTGGACTAGTCAATGCCTCTAAAATCTCCTCATCAGAGGGAAATACCAAGTCTAAAGAATCGATGGTGGCAAGGGAACCTTGAGCCCAGGCAGGCTCGAGAACTGGATCTAACTCCGGTGTAGGAGTCAGATTGGAGTTGACTGAATCTTGTTGGACTATAGAGTACATAAATTCTACAGCAGACAAGGGAATGGACATGCCATGGTTCCCTATCCCTTCCATCATGGCTTATGGGGAAGGAATAATCCATGGATCGTTCAATTAAGTCATACAGAACGACAACACTGAAAATATTTCAGCCTTAAGTTGGTCGGGGACAACCAATATCATCTTGACATCACCAGAAGGAGGCGGGTAATTGAAATTACCCATGAGAGGTGGGCACAAACAAACCCCCACGTTGACGATGTTAGGATATGGGTTATCAATCATCAATATCGTGGATGCCCTCGATGAAGGGTCAGGCCTGGAGAAGGATAATTGATCACTGGTCACGATTTGTCCCTCGCGTGGAAACAACAAGAGCTGAAAAATTGTGGTGACCACTGCATGCATAGCATATGTCCAAATCCTTCTTAACATGAGGTTTTAGTCAAGAGGCACATCAACCACTTCAAATTCGACGCACAATGTCTTCCCTCCTAACTGCACGATGAAAGAAGGGATGATTCCATGTGTTCTGAACAATCAAATGTTGAAAGACGTAAGAAGAGTAGGTGACAGAGACAGAACGGGTTGGCCAATGGCCTTCCAACATGCCAACGACATCATGCATGTCGAGGCACCCTCATCAACCACCACGTGGAAAATATTTCGGGTAAAATATTTCGTGGGGTAAGCCACTACTATCTGAAATTCGATGTGGTATGGGAGACGAGGCTTTAGGTCGGTTGTATCAAGCATAATATTTCCTAGATTACATGTCTCAGTGGTTCCTAAGGCAGCTAGTAGAGCCTTTCTTTGTGAAGGGTAGCTCTAGAGGACCTCTAAATAAGACATTGTGTAAGGTTTTTGTGGCAAATCCTCCACCACAGAGTAATTCTGGGCAGCCCTCGCATTTGTATTGTGTGAAGCCTTCTTGAACGCCCCTTTTGGGATGCGTGTCATTGTCTCGCCCATTTTTCTCTCGATCTTTGTTAATCCCTAATATTTGCTCATTACCCCTTAATTGGGGCATATTATATTAGTAATGTTATTTTATTTATGTCATCTTTAGGCCATTAGTTGTAATTATACCTCCTAGTCTCCTATATATACCAAGGAGACATTTTCAATTTGAATTATCTTGTACTTGAACATTTAAGTGGGGTAAAAGGAGGTTTCCCCATTTAAGAGGCTTATTATCTTAAATTATCTCTTTTTCAAGGTGTTGAGTACTTTTTCTGAGGTTTTTCTATGCTATATTGATATTTGGTTCTTAACATATGGTATCAGAGCTCAAGGTCTTGGGGTTTCACTGCTACATCTAAGACACATTGGTATTTGTGCCATAACTTGTTTTCTACAACATTTCAAAAGGAACAACTTGTAGGATATTTAGTAGACAGATCAAGGTACGTTGGGTTCAAATTTCAGCACATGAGGCCTTATACTTTCGGAGATACAACCTGTACAAGATAGGGTTCTGGAATCATCCTGAACTAAGTCATTGTGGACTTTTCACTATAAAACATTTTCTGTAATGTTTTAGACCTTGAAATCTAGAGGCTATTCACATAAATTAGTAATGTATCTTTGGTAAAACATTCAGCTTTTGGGGCATCCTAAATTTGTAGATACACCATGTGTAAGATAGGTTATCTGACTAGTCCTATTGACTAGTCTCAAGAAGGTGTTCTAGGTAAAACAATCATAAATTCTTCCTAGAGTATCCAAATTGAGTGGGACTAACTTCATTGGACCATGGATAGTCTGTAGTATTTTTGGTACAGGTTTCAGAATTTTATATCAATTATTTTGTGCAGGGCATGCTATACAAGTGAGATCTCCTGGAAAGGGAAACAATCGGCAAGTTGTGGGGAAGTTACCATAAATTCCACTTCCAACATCCAATTTTGATCAGACCTATGGAATTGCAGAGAAGAAATATCAAAGAACTAAATTAAATAAATTTTCATACCCAGAAGGGTTGAAACTTGGGAGATACAATAGAAGAAAGATTGTCTAGCAGAACCACCTCAAAATCAAGGTTCAAAAGTGATACTTGGCCAACATGCCACCCAAAAAGGGAACTTCTACACCAAATAGGGCTCCAGACAATCCTACTTGGACTCTTGATGAAGGTGAAGGAATGCGTAGTGACATAAATGATTTACAAAAGAGGATAGTAAAAAAAGATGAACTACAAGAGATGGAAGCTAAGTTGGAGGCAAAGATGGATGGTTTAAAAGAGGATATCATGTAAGTATTGAAAAATTTCGTAACAGAGAAGACACCTAAAAGTGAAAATCCATCCGATGAAATTCATGATGAGGACACAAGGAAGGTGAATCAAGAATGGAGAAACTCCAACTTTGGGTTGGAGACCAACCATGTTCCTAAGATCGATATGAGGAATTTTGATGGCAAGGACCCAATCACATGGATACTTCAGATGGAGCAATTATTTGATCTACATAATGTGCCACATACACAAAAGGTACAAATTGATTCTTTATATTTAGAACCTAATCAATTTGTATGGTATCGATGGCTTTGTTCTCGCAAATCAATCATCACTTGGACAATTTTCACAGAAGAAATGATAGCACACTATGAGGATGCAAGGAGCAATACCTTCTTTGTCCAATTGATAAATCTCAAGCAAAAGGGTTCAGTTATCGAGCACATTGAGAACTTCCAAAGATTTAATATAAAGGTAATCGATATTCCAGATGAGCACTTGATTGATGTATTCATTGGAACTTTAAAGGATAACATTCAACATGAGGTTCGCCTTTGGGAACCCAAATCATTGGAGAATGCATTTAAGGTGGCTAGAAATGTTGAAAGTAAAAATATGACTATGGCTACTAGAAGGACCAATCCTAACATCTATAGAGAGAACAATGCTCCTTCTTCTAAAACACCTCAACCTACAAGGTTGACACCTCAACAATTGGAGGAAAGAAAAGAAAAAGGTTTATGCTTTAATTGTGAAAGAAAGTACAGTAAGGGACATAAGTGTGGTGAGAAGAAATTATTCTACATAGATTGTGAAGAGGAAGAAGAAGAAGAAGAAGAACCATCTCAAGATGAAAATGTAGAAGCAATTTCATCTAAAGAGTTGACTCCCACGATACCATGTAATGCATTGGATAGAATTAGCACTCCTCAAACCCTCAAGATCAAAGGATACATTAAAAAGAAAAAGGTAATAGTCCTAATTGATTCTCGCAGTACTCATAATTGCATTCACTATAAATTAGCCAAAGCTCTCAATTGCTTTGTATATCTAGCGCCAGAGTTTCAAGTAATGATTGCAGATGGAAAGATAAAAAAATGTACCCCATGGACAGATAAAAATTGTTTTATGCTGATATTCGGGCTTAATCTAGATCTAATTGTATCCCAAAAAACCATCCATGAAATAAAATACCTCACAGCCTGCACATTCATCGACAATATAGTCACTGAATGGGGTGGGGAGATTATCCTTTGGATATGCCTTGTTCAAATCATGAAATTCTGTACATATGTGAATCGTTCCCTATTTTTTGTTAACCAGAACGGGATTTGACACCCATTGAGTCAACTGGATGGGGTAGATGAAACCAACTTTGAGTAGTTTCTCTACTTTAGCCTTAATAGTCGCTCCTTTCTGAGGATTGACTAGACGAAGCTTCTGCAGAACCGAATTGGCATCAAGATAAGTCATGATTTCATGTTCAATGATTCTTGGATCAATGTCTAGCATTTCCTCGTAAGACCAGGAAAAAACGTCACAAAATTATTTAAATAAATCTGTATATATTTGAATCGCCTCCGGGGAGCATTCTGCTCTGATGAAGACATTCTCCATAATGCTAGGGGTTTTGTAGATGTTGATAGGTATATTTTTAATGATGGTTTCCATATTACCCTCAGCATAAACTGCGTGTGTTGCCAGAGTATTAATAGGACAAGACCTATCTCCAGTCATAGTCAACACAAATTCTCCTGCCTCTATTCTTCCTAACTCTGGGAGGAAATATGATATGTTATGGAGATCATCCCAGGGTCTGTCTAGACCAGTCAATGCCTTTAAAATCTCCTCATCAGAGGGAAATACCAAGTCTAAAGAATCGGTGGTGGCAAGGGAACCTTGAGCCCAGGAAGGCTCGAGAACTGGACCTAACTCCGGTGCATGAGTCGGATCGGGGTCGACTGAATCTTGCTGGACTATAGAGTACATAAATTCTACTGCGGACAAGGGAATGGACATGCCATGGTTCCATATCCCTTCCATCATGGCTTATGGGGAACGAAGAATCCATGGATCGTTAAAGTAAGTCATACAGAACGACGACACTGAAAAGATTTCAGCCTTAGGCTGGTTGGGGACAACTGATATCATCTTGACATCACTAGAAGGAGGTGGGTAATTGAAATTACCCATGAGAGGTGGGCACAAACCAACCCCCACATTGACGATGTCAGGCTATGGGTTATCAATCATCAAGATTGTGGATGCCCTTGATGAAGGGTCAGGCCTGGAGAAGGATAATTGATCATTGCTCACGATTTGGCCCTCGTGTGGAAACAACAAGAGATGAAAAATTGTAGTGACCACTGCATGCATAGCATATGAACAAATCCTTCCGAACATGAGGTTTTAGTCAAGAGGTGCATCGACCACTTCAACTTCGACGCACACGTTCTTGCCTCCTAACTGCATGGTGAAAGAAGGGATGATTCCATGTGTTCTAAACGAACAACCGTTGAAAGATGTAAGAAGAGTAGGTGACAGAGACAGAACGGGTTGGCCAATGGCCTTCAAACATGCCAACAACATCATGCATGTTGAGGCACCCTCATCAACCACCATGTGGAAAATATTTCGAGTAAAATATTTCATGGGGTAAGCCACTACTATATGAAATGTGATGTGGTATGGGAGATGAGGCTTTAGGTTGGTTGTATCAAGCATGATATTTCCAAGATTATATGTCTTAGTCGATCCTAAGGCAGCTAGAAGATCCTTTCTCTATGAAGGGCAGCTCTGGAGGACCTCCAAATCAGACATAGTGTAAGGGGTTTGTGGCAAATCCTCCACCACAGAGTAATTCTGGGTGGCCCTGGCATTTGGATTGTGTGAAGCCTTCTTGAACGCCCCTTTCAGGATGCGTGTCATTGTCTCACCCATCATTCTCTCGATCTTTGTTAATCCCTAATATTGTCTCATTACCCCTTAATTGGGGCATATTATATTAGTAATGTTATTTTATTTATGTTGGCTTTAGGCCATTAGTTGTAATTATACCTCCT
>JASDQU010736568.1:586757-599535 GCA_032191745.1 Picea mariana
GGCCAATACTAACATCTATAGAGAGAACAATGCTCCTTCTTCTAAAACACCTCAACCTACAAGGTTGACACCTCAACAATTGGAGGAAAGAAAAGAAAAAGGTTTTTGCTTTAATTGTGACAACAAGTACAGTAAGGGACATTGGTTTGGTGATAAGAAATTATTCTACATAGATTGTGAAGAGGAAGAAGAAGAAGAATAAGAACCATCTCAAGATGAAAATGTAGAAGCAATTTCATCTGAAGAGTTGACTACCACGATATCGTGTAATGCATTGGCTAGAATTAGTACTCATCAAACCCTTAAGAATGAAGGATACATCAAAAAGAAAAAGGTAATAGTCCTAATTGATTCTGGCAGTACTCATAATTTCATTCACTATAAATTAGCCAAAGCTCTCAATTGATTTGTATATACAGCGCCAGAGTTTCAAGTAATGATTGAAGATGGACAGATAAGAAAATGTACCCCATGGACAGATAAAAATTGTTTTATGCTGATCTTCGGGCTTAATCTAGATCTAATTGTATCCCAAAAAACCATCCATGAAATAAAATACCTCACAACATGCACATTCATCGACAATCTGATCTATGAATGGGGTGGGGAAATTATCCTTTGGATAGTCTTTTTTCAAATCATGAAAGTCTGTACATATGTGAATCGTTCCCTGTTTTTTGTTAACCAGAACATGATTTGACACCCATTGAGTCAATTCGATGGGGTAGATGAAACCAACTTTGAGTAGTTTCTCTACTTTAGCCTTAATAGTCGCTCATTTCCGAGGATTGACCAGATGAATCTTCTGTGGTATGGACTTGGCGTCAGGATAAGTCATGATTTCATGTTCAATGATTCTTGGATCAACACCTGGCATTTCCTCGTAAGACCAGGAAAAAATGTCACAGAATTATTTAAATAAATCTGTATATATTTGAATCGCCTCAGGGGAGAATTCTTCTCTGATGAAGACATTCTCCATGATGCCAGGGGTTATGGAGATGTTCTTAGGTATCATTTTAGCGATGGTTTCCAAATTACCCTCAGCATAAACTGTGTGTGTAGCCAGAGGATTAATAGGACAAGACCTATCTCCAGTCATAGTCAACACAAATTCTCCTGCCTCTATTCTTCCTAACTCTGGGAGGAAATATGATATGTGATGGAGATCATCCCAGGGTCTGTCTGGACCAGTCAATGCCTCTAAAATATCCTCATCAAAGGGAAATACCAAGTCTAAAGAATTGGTGGTGGCAAGGGAACCTTGAGCCCAGGCAGGCTCGAGAACTGGATCTAACTCCGGTGTAGGAGTGGGATCGAGGTCAACTGAATCTTGCTAGACTATAGAGTACGTAACTTCTACCATGGACAAGGGAATGGACATGCAATGGTTCCCTATCCCTTCCATCATGGCTTATGGGGAAGGAATATTCCATGGATCATTAAATTAAGTCATATGGAATGACGACACTAAAAAGATTTCAGCCTTAGGCTGGTCGGGGACAACCGATATCATGTTGACATCACCATAAGAAGGCGGGTAATTGAAATTACCCATGAGAGGTGGGCACAAACCAACCCCCACATTGACGATGTCAGGCTATGGTTTATCAATCATTAGGATTGTGGATGCCCCCGATGAAGCATCAGGCCTGGAGAAGGATAATTGATCACTGGTCACGATTTGGCCCTCGTGTGGAAACAACAAGAGATGAAAAACTGTGGTGACCACTGCATGCATAACATATGTCCAGCTCCTTCCTAACATGAGGTTTTAGTTGAGAGGCACATCGACCACTTCAAATTTGATGCACACAGTCTTCCCTCCTAACTGCACAGTGAAAGAAGGGATGATTCCATGTGTTCTGAACGAACAACCGTTGAAAGTTGTAAGAAGAGTAGGTGACAGAGACAGAACATGTTGGCCAATGGCCTTCCAACATGCCAATGACATCATGCATGTCGAGGCACCCTCATCAACCACCATGTGGAAAATATTTTGGGTAAAATATTTTGTGGGGTAAGCCACTACTATCTGAAATTCGATGTGGTAAGGGAGACGAGGCTTTAGGTCGGTTGTATCAAGCATGATATTTCCCAGATTACATGTCTCATTGGATACTAAGGCAGATATAAGAGCCTTTCTCTATGAAGTGTATCTCTCGAGGACCTCCAAATCAGACATTGTGTAAGGGGTTTGTGGCAAATCCGCCACCACAGAGTAATTCTGGGCGACCCTTGCATTTGGATAGTGTGAAGCCTTCTTGAATGCCCCTTTCGGGATGCATGTCATTGTCTCACCCATCGTTCTCTTGATCTTTGTTAATCCCTAATATTGGCTCATTACTCCTGATCATCCAACCCGATTGGATAATAGAAGCAAGGGATGAATGGAAGAATGATGAAAAAGTGTGGACTCTCATTCAAAGGTTGCAGCAGGATTCTAGTGCATCAGATACATTTACATGGAAAAATGATTCACTATGATACAAAGATCACTTATATTTATGTAAGAACTCCCAACTCAAACAAAAGGTACTTTTGGAATTGCACACCTCTCCATTAGGAGGGAACTCAGGATTTTTGAAAACCTACCATAGAGTCAAGAAGGATTTTTTTTGGGATGGCCTTAAAACTGATGTTCAAAGGTTTGTGGTAGAATGTTTGGTTTTCCAACAAAATAAGGTGGAAACAATTAAGACCCCAGGTCTTTTACAACCATTATCCATCCGAAGTCAGCGTTGGGAGGAGGTTTCCATGGATTTCATCACAAGGTTACCAAAGTCTGAAGGAAAGAGTGTCATCATGGTGATTGTTGATAGACTGACCAAGTACGCTCACTTTTGTGCACTCTCTCATCCCTTCAAAGCTAGTATAGTTGCCACTGCATTCATGGAGACATTTCAAAAGCTACATGGAAGCCCAAAAATTATTGTAAGTGACATAGATCCCATCTTCACTGGACATTTTTGGATAGAATTATTTTCTTGTTTGGGCACTCAATTGGCTCATAGCTCATCCTATCATCCTCAATCTAGTGGAAAAACTGAGATAGTGAACAAATGTCTGGAAGGCTACCTTCATTGTTTTGTCTCTGATAAAAAAACACAATGGTTCAAATGGTTACCCTTGGCAAAATGGTGGTATAACACTTCCTTTTATACTACAACAAAAAATGACACCATTTATGGCACTTTATGGATACCACCCTCCTTCCATCACTTCTTCTCTAAAAGAAAAATCTAAGGTTCAAGCAATGGAAAATCACATCGAGAATCAACAACAAGTTCTCCAAATCTTAAAGGACAACCTGACCATGGCACAGAATCGCATGAAACAATAAGCAGATCAACATCGTAGTGAAAGAAGTTTTGAAGTAGGGGATTAGGTGTTTCTAAGACTACAACCATACAAACAGATGTCCCTCAAGCAAGCTAATTAGGATAATAAATTATCACCAAGGTACTATGGCCCTTATAAGGTGTTGCAAAAGATTGGTACTATGGAATACAAATTGGAGTTTCCTGCATCTTCACTAGTACACCCAATTTTCCATGTTTCATGCTTAAAGAAGGTTATAGGAGACAAGATCCCAGTTCAAACTATATTGCCAGAACTTGATGAGGAAGGAAAAATCATATTGGAGCCTGAAACCATCACCGACACAAGAATTCATCAACTGGGGAACAGATCCATTTCAGAGTATCTCATTAAATGGAGGAAACTACCGGCTGAAAATTCCACTTGGGAAGATGAGTCTTTTATACAAAAGCATCTAGAGTTACTCAAGCATTGTGGACAACACTTTTCTCAAGGCTAGGGGCATGTTAAGCCCTAATATTGGCTCATTACCCCTTAATTCGATCATATTATATTAGTAATTTTATTTTATTTATGTTGGCTTTAGGCCATTAGTTGCAATTATACCTCCTAGTCTCCTATATATACCAAGGAGACATTTTCATTTTGAATCATCTTGTACTTGAATATTTAAGTGGGGTAAAAGGAGGTTGCCCCCTCGAAGAGGCTTATTATCTGAAATTATCTCTTTTTCAAGGTGTTGAGTACTTTTTCTGAGGTTTTTCTATGCTATATTGATATTTGGTTCTTAACAATCTGGAGAGGAACATATTTGTTCTCGGCCTCTTTCCCCTTCTCAGAAGTGTTTGGCATTCCATAATCATGTTTCCTAGTAGCTATGTGAGAATATCCTTTCAACATATAAATGTTCGAGGTCGAGGGATTGCTAGATGATGAAGGGGGTCCCTGACTGCCCCCATTCGTGTTTGTAGAGGCTTGAGTTAAATTGTTCCCATGAGGAAATGGGTTCGTTAACACTGCAGGCTGCTACTGCGCCAATAACTTTTGGGCCTCCGCGAGTCGAGGGCACAGGTGAGTCGAGTGGTATTTTGTGCAAAGATTACATGGATACTTTGACTTCTTTCTCTCTGTTTTCCCCCTTCCATCATTGTTGGTAGGTTTCTTATCCCCCTTAGACTTATTTCATTGTTTTTTCTTCCCTTGTATCTGCTGGTTTTCCTTCAGGTTTGTCGATTGCACACTATGTACATCTTACGTCTGAGTAGGGGGAGCAGTTGAACTAGAGGTTTGGCTGGATGTTTTCTGTTGTATCGATAATTTATGCAATTGGTTTGATAGCAGATCAATGGGCTTTGCTTGTGTTGAATTGACGATTCCATCAGCATGTGGTCCAAACTTATGTCTGGTCTTGTGAAGAATAGACCTCGACGCATATGGAAAAACCTCGTAAAGTAAACCAGAATGAGAGTAAATTAGCTCTAGCTGTTGAACTCTCATTATCGCCTCTTTCTCTGAAAATACCCCCAACGTTGCTACGTCCTTGGATAGCTAGTGTACCAAAGACTTATGGAACCATTCCAGCAGGAATGCTAGTGGAAATGGTACTTTTATCAAACTCTTCCGGTACCGCCATTCTCGGATGTGATCAGAGATATGGCCAGCCTTTATTTGTTCAAAGTTGGCCAACAGTTCTTTGCCAACATCGTATCTCATAGTTAATTGAAAATGGTTTAAGAAAACCATTTCCAATTCGCCAAAAGTAGAGTATCTTGAGTGGTCGAGCTCGATGTAGCATTTTGGGGCACTCTTGATAAGAGTGCATTGAAACATACGCAACTAGACGGAGTCATCCCTCAAAGAGTTGGATGAGCACCATAGGTGAAACGTGGTCACATGATCGCCTGGATATTCATTAGGCTTACCCTTGAACTTTGGAATGTCTCAGGGAAACTTTGTCGGCATGGGAGGCCAATGCAGATCGTGATAGATTGGGTCGTTTAACAATCTCGACAAGTTGGGAAAATGCAACATTGCCAGAAACAGTAGCTTGGGTTGTTCAGTATGTACAGGAGGAAGGATCCTGGAATTTGACAGGCACTTCTACTTCTTCACTTTCTACATCACTGATGTCCCCAGCATTACGTGCCCTCCTCTACGCTGCCTCCATCGCCTCTAATCTTGCAAAAAGCTCTCTCATTTCTCTTTCTATAGCGTGATTGGATAAAGGTGGTTCCACATGTCTCCTTAGTGGCATTGTGATGAATTTTTCTCACACACAGAGTACAACTTCAATCTCTCTTTCATTTCCTGAAAACAATTTCAGGCCTTGATACCACTTGATGCAAACCCCCTATTCCCCCTTGGGGCTATGCGACCTCCTGGTCAAGGATCTTCGATTCTCAGAGTCGATTCATCTCTCTGAAATCTTAATGGTATCCCTTGTGATTAAACACAGGCCCTTTTCAGTATTTTGGTGTAGGTTCTATGACACCCGCAACCTCTCCTTTGGCGTTGTTGAACTATCATAATTCAAGTGCTAGCTCCTATTCCGTTAGCCCTTTCCCATATGTGGCCTCAGCCTATGTCCTTACATAAACACATGATTTATTAGTTGAGGATATTGGTGTCTCTAGTAGGTTGGTTCCTAAAATATTTGAAATAGTAGGTTGGTACCTACAAACATTTATAAATATAACTTTGTGTGGTTTTCTCCCGCAAGGGTTTCCAAGTGAAATCTTGTGTACCGTGATTTGAGTTCACATGCATTTATTGTTTTAAATTTAATGAATGATTGATGAATTATCATTTAAATTAAAAAGTGTATTATATTGATTGACCCCCTCCCCCCCCCCNNNTAAATAATTGGTATCATAGTAGGTTTCTTCAGAAATAGTTTAACCATTGGAAGGCAGATCTCAAGCACATATGGATTGTAAGGAATATCTCCCTACAAACAAATCTACTGTGTTCGATGGAACAAACTATGCATCATGGAGTATAAGAATGAATACATATTTGATGGCCCTTGGGTTTTGTATCTTGGAATAAGTCATAACAGGTTATACAGTTGAACCTCATAAGGATTCAAGTGAACACAATGCAAAAGCAATAGATCTCATATTGAGTGACCTGTCAATATCTGATACTGTCAAGGTAATGCAGTGTACATCAACTAAACAAATTTTTGACAAGGTAAAATCTATTTATGAAGAGAGATCTAGTGATTGTTCAATCCATGAATCAAATATAGAAGAATAAAAATTTGTGAGAAAGATAAAAAGAGGATCTAGAAAATACAAAGGAAATCTACCCTTCAAATGTTTTAATTGTGGTAGAGTAGGACATGTTTTTGCTAAATGTCCATCTGAAAAAATGGAATATAGTGATGATGAGGACAATAATGATAAAGAAAAACATATCAATAAAATAAAACCTTGTAGACATAAAACAAGAAAATATATTAAGAAGAGTTTCTACTCTAGAGAGGACATTAGCTCATCTAAAGAAAGTGATGGATATGTTTTTGACATTGACTAAGAAGAATTACTCTTCATAGCCATGGAAATAAAGTCTACTGATAAAGAAAATGAAGAAAATGAAGAAAATCAGAAAGAAAAATTATATTTAGAAGAAGAAGACATTGATGGGGAAGTGAATCATGAAGAAGAACTTGTTAGTGCCTTAGAAGAAATAGACATACTTGGGGGAAAGAATAAAAAGAAGAAAGAGAAATTTCAAAAATATGAAAAGAAGAATCATGATATTGATGAAACAATTTTTTTTTATCATCCTGAAGACTCAACTAGAAGAGGAAAAAAGGATAGAAGAAGTGGTGAGAAGCCAACTGAAAGAAAAGTGATGCAAAACCCCTATTCCCCCTTGGGGATACGTGACCTCCCAGTCAAGGATTTTTTATTCTCGGAGCCGAATCGACTTTCTGAAACCTTAATGGTCTCCCTTGTGATTAAACATGGGCTCTTTTCAGTATTTTGGTCCAGGTTCTTAGTCAATGACTCATGAAACCTTGAGAACTCCATTCCCCTTGAATATTTCTCCGCTATCTCTCTTGAGCTTTCTCTCATGAACCCTTTGACTCCTTATAAGGTTACTTAGACACTTAGTCAAAACTCATATCTGTGCACTCCTTGCAACAGATTCTTACGCAAGGCTTAGCTTCTTGCGGGTGACTGTGCACGCCTTGCAATGGCCCCTTTGCACTCCTTGCAAATGGAAAGTTTACGCTATCTCTCCTAATCTTATGAGTCGAAATAAAATCTATCACTCCTTGTAGCAGATTCTCATGCAAGACTTAAGTTCTTGTGGAGACTGTGCACACCTTGCAATAGTCTCTTTGCACTCCTTGCAAATGGAAGTTTCGTGCTATCTCTTTTGAGCTTCTGATTCGAAACATACTCTATCAATGCACTCCTTGCAGACTGTATGCATACCTTGCATGAACTCAACGAAGATAAAACAATCGAAACTTATCCAAACAATTCATAGTTTCATATACTGAACAACATGACTCATTCATTCATTAAAAAAAAATAATAGGGAATTGTAAACAGTAGTGACACCATGCATTTGGATCAATTTTGCTCTATTATATTCATTCAAGTGTAAATGGCTACAACTATGATAAAATAAGAACTAAAAATTCAACAACAACTAAATCACATAAATCTCCTACTAATTTGCAGCAGCCTCATTCGGGCATACAAAACCTATATTTATCCTAGAGGGTTCTTAGGGTTCCCTCCAAATACTCGTCTTCTTGAAAAAAACCTAACTACTACTTAAGTTCAATTACATTAAAGACTAGGACTGGAACTCCCAGATCACTCGTGATCATTCAACTGCCAAGCATTTGATCTTCTTCAGTTTTCAATTATTCAAAAGAAAAAGAATTGCAGGAAATGCCAGTGTTTAAGACTCTGAATTATTCAAGGGTGTGCTAAAGCATTGAGTTGTCTCTCCATGTGTGCTTGTTGATGATGCTCCTACATCAAAAAGGAAGAATTTGCAAGAAGTTGGAGGACGAAATTGTTTTCTTAAGAAAACAACCAGAGAAAACAATTGTTCAGTTGAATAGAATCTTGAAGTTTGGAAAGAGTTCCTAAATATTAGATGATATTCTCAGTTTCCAAAGGTCTCCATTCATCAAGACAGGTCATGTCTATGGAAAAAAACAAAAGGCCCCTAAGGGAGATGCAAGCACTATGGTCACAAATCCATCAGAAAAAGAAAATGAAGAGAAGCCTAAAATATATGCCAATATTCTCAAAGGATCCATCAATAATGAAATCAATAGTAGGAAAGGAAATGATCACCAACATAAATCTGATTCTTCTCACAAGAATGAGTTCAGAATATTCATTCCACCAAGAATACCTTTCACAACATTGTACCAAAATATCTTTCTTGGCTATTGTTTTTTTTGCAATAATTTTGGTCATAAAACAATAGATTGTAGAGATTATGCAAGAAGTGATCATGTGAGAGATATAAATAGAGGTTCTTATAAAACCTCAAAGAATGATTATGTGAGCAACAAAACCAGAAGTTCTCATGGTTTTTTTTTATAAAAACTACAATTCATTTGCTCCTCAACTTGATTAAAATATTGAGTGTTATAAGTGAAATAACTATGGGAACATAACACATGACTGAAGAAGTAGTATAATAAAGTCTCCATAACAAAACAGAGAATAATATTTTCTTACCAAGCATAGAGAAAATACACAAAGGTATGGAAAAGGAAGAAAAATAACTAAAGGAGGAAGAATGTGATCTTGCAATGTATGCTCAAGACAAAGGAAGTGAATGGTACATTGATAGTAGATCTTCAAAGAACATGAGAGAGTATCAAAACAAAATTATCACCCTAAATGATGAAAAATGAGGCAGTGTTACCTTTGGAGATAATTCTTCTGCAAGGATAGTTGGAAAAGGTACTATTAGTATTGATAATTGAAAGACTAAAACACAAAATATATTGTATGTTGAAGGGTTAAAAAACAATCTTCTAATTATCCATAAAATGTGTGATCAAGGTTAAAACCTCACATTTCATTCTAAAGGATGTGATATAAGGAAAGAAAGTTCAAAAATATTAATGGAAAATGTAAATAGAACCTCAAGCAATGTATACATTCTTGATGAAGTCAACAGATAAAATGATGTATAGGAGTGATATCTCTCCCATATCATCAGTAAAGGGAAGAACAAGATCAGAGGGAGAAACCCTTTTCCATTGATGTCAAAGGGGGATAAGTTGCAAATAAAGGAAGAATTGAAGACACAAGGAAAGTTGCAGATCGAGGGAGTATCAGAATTGACTAAGGGTTTGCATCAATGAAAAAGGAGGATATTGTTGGAAATATTGTTTTCATTGATTTCAAATATAGGGGGAGACTACATATGTCCAAGATAAATATTGCAAGATGGATATTGTTGGAAATATTTTTTTTGGATTTTTGAAGCTCGGTTTGGATACCTGGTGTAAGGGCTAGTCGAATCTGTTGACTAGACCTGAAAGTCAAATAAGATTTAGTTGGTTAAATGTCAAAGCTGAAAGTATAAGTCGGTCAAGGTTTCTGTTAACAAACCAACCTACACAGTTAAGTAGTTACAATTTCCTAGTAACTGAATATGTAGGTATAAATTGACAATCATGTATTAGAGAAGGTGTATCTATTGTGTTGTGTTATCACTCTGTAAATTTCCTAGAGGTTGAAAAGAAGAAATATACAAAGGTAACCTTAACCAACTGCTTTTAAAGCTGGGATATAGCCCTTCCAGCTTCAGAGAGGGATCTCTCTATATAATTTAACTTTGTTTTGAATTAAGATATTAGGCTAGGTAAAGGTGCAAGTTTTGTTTTGTTGTAAAGGGTTTTTAAAGTTGGTTGAGACAAATTACACATCCATTGGGCTATGGGGTCTGTACTTAATAAAATCTGAGCTGCAACCAGAAACACTAAAGAAATCTTTCACAAGGCGAGATAACACCCTCACTGGATCTTTAATAATTTAAGTGATGGACAGAAGAAAAGATAAGGGAAATAACTCCAATTAACAAGAACTTAAGAATCTCTTAATTGAAACTATTTAGAAGATGAACACTAAAATATTCAGAATCGGAAACAGGGTATCAAAGATAAATCCTGCAACATAACGCTATTCGTAAAGATTAGTTATTGAAAAACAAGATGATTACAAAGCAAGGAAACATTTGACTAAGAAAATCACATCACCAGTGAAAAATGTGCAAGAATCCTGTGAAATGCCTCTTCTTTATTAATGGTGGAACTCTTCAAAATTGTTACAGCTTGATAGCAGTCGGGTATGCAAATAAACAACCCTCAATACATTGAAAAAATAAGTATTTATAAGTCAAAATACAAAGGTTCCTGTCATAACTGATCAGGATGTGTCCATCCTATTATTAGCATAACTAACTCAACTAATCAAAAACCGTTTGGTGATTCATCATAACTGTTTGCTGAACTTCTGGGTAGGCCGTTGGTGAGGTGCCTCCGCAACCTCTGCTGACAGGATGACTGACTGGAAATGACAGCTCATCTACTAATCTAGTAGATCGCACAGCTCTTCCCATCGGATATGAGTTGGCACTGTCACTTTGAGCAACCTCCGGTACACTTCGTCCATGTCTGTGTACTTAGCGAATGTAGGCTTGATGATGAAAATGTGCTTAATTTCATGCTAGATCTCAATATCCAACCGTAGTGCCTCCATGAAGGCTCTACCTGAGATACTCCCATGTATCCCAACAAACTTTGAGCTGTCGTTAGATATTTCTGTCAGTCTTTTCTTGTAGTCAGGGAGCGTCATTAATTTATCGTTGATGACTTTCATACCAGGCAGGCCTTTCCTCTGCAGAGCATCTATTTTGTGGAAAAACCTTTGCACTCCTTGATCCATAACTTGGATTTTCTCCTCGAGCCAAAGCATGAGGCCCCTTTTGGTCAGAACTCGTTTCACCTCCAATATAGTTTTAGTCCTGTGCTCGATCTTCAACTCTTCTAATTCCTCCCTGGTCTTTGAATTAAGGAACCTTATGATTTCTTTGGCTTGTACAGGCATATCTCCCAGCTCCGTTCTGATTTTTTCCACTGCCTGTTTGCTTCTCTCAAGCAATTCATTTTGCTCAAACTTAATTTGAACCATAGGCCAGATTTCATTTATGGACCTAGAAATATCAGTCCACACAATTTCCTTAACCTCTGCCAAGGTTTTTTTTGCCATTGTCTGTTTCTGGAGCTGCTGCAACTCCTTCTTTATTTGCTCATTCAACTGTTTCTCTTTGGATAAACTTATCTGGAAGGAAGTTTTTAGTTCTTGGAGACTTTCTACTTCTTTCTTGAGTCTAGTGATTTCAGACTCCTGCAAATTCATTCTCTCCATAGACTTGGCCAGGTCTATGGTGCCTTCTGGTACCTTCTCTGTAGTTGCGGATGGAACTGTTGTCACTGTCGCTGTTCTCAAACATGCAATGGGAATAACACTTAAGGTGATGCCCTCCACTGTCTTCGTCTATTCTTTCTCCTTTAATAGTTTTTCCATTTCGGCCTCCATCTCCCTTAGCTAAGCACTCTACTCCATGAGTAATCTCAGCATCTCATCCTTTTCGCCTTCCCTTTTAGCTATTTATTTCGTCTGTGGGTCCTCTGTGGGAGGGATCTTTATCTTCTTTCTCAATGCGGCAATGTCAGCATTCTTCTTTTTGATCATTTCTTCGGCAGCCTTGACATTCGTTGGGTCGTAGCCTATCTTCAGGACTAGCTCCTCCAGAATCTTTATCTTGTTGTCTTTCGCGAAGGAAGACATATTCTCTAGCTTCAGTTGGGTCTGAGAGTTGCTCAATGCTGTCTGATACTTTGCCGCAGAAGTTGCAACGTGGGCTAAAGTGTGGGAAATCATTTCCCCAGTTTGATTATGCATATTCATTTGATCTGTGGGATGCACATCTTTTGCTTGGAATTCAAACGTGGTCCTCTTGTAATCTGATATAACCTTGGGATCCAGCACTAGTGTATGAAGGTACGCCATATGAATCCTACCCTTTTCTGTATCGAATGCCAAGAGTAGTCTGTGCTGGGCTGTGGATGACTTCTTCTAGAATTGTGCGTAAGCGCTGCTAGTGAGCGACTGGTTCCTCTTCTTGATCAAATCATATTTTTCAAAAATGCCCAGCTAGGGCCCAGTCTTGCTTGGTGTAGTATCCAATGGAGAATCCGTGGACTTTATTGTTACTTCTTTTAGCTGACTAGAGCCAAAAGATGAAGTGAATTGCTTGGCCCCTGTAGTGGTCACTGTGGTAGTCAACGTGGTAGCTTCTGCTGTTGTGCCGGTCGTTGGAATGGTCTTCAGCTTTTTGGAGTGAATTTGAAATTCCTCCATTGACACCTCTGTTACAGGAGGAGATGACTCCTGTC
>JASDQU010736568.1:603522-626147 GCA_032191745.1 Picea mariana
TATGAGGGTCCTCCAACTTCATAAGGCCATAACTCTCAAATCGTGAGGCGTTATGTGACGTTCTACATACCACTAGAAATGACATGACATGCACTATCCATATAGAATAGTATTATCTGAAAATATATCATATCTCATACCGTTACCCATCAAACAAACTTGGGTCCATTACCCATACCTGGGGTCTCCAACTTCTCATGGCCATACTCTCTAACCGTGAGGAATTATGTGACATTCCACATACCACCGGAAATGACATGAAAAGAACTATCCATCTAGGATATTTTCCCTGACAAATTCACTTTCCTTCATCTCATTATTCCACAATTAAGCATGGGTTCTCTTACTCCACAAAGCATCTTCCCGTGAGGGCTTTCACCATAAGGGGACCACTTTGGAGTTCATTCATATTTAATTCTTATCAACCATGAAAAAATAATAATGAGTCATATTTACATCAAACACTATTGGGTCCATTACCCAAACCTTTGTGCTACGGGTCTTTCTTCAAGGGTTGACATCAATGACAACCAACCTTAATCAACAAGTAACTACCAGAAAGAAGTGATTGCATCTGCCAGAGAATTTGAGGAGTTGTAGGGTGGCTTCCAGAGGGGTTGAAGAACCTCGGTGTAACTATTATAGACCATTGATGTTTTCTTCCAAAGAATTCAAAGAGTCTTCAGGGTGATTGAAAGATAAGACGAAGAGTCTCAAGGAAATTGCCAGTGGAGTGTAAACTCATCATAGAGTCGAATGAAAAATGGAAAAGGGTCGAATACTGTTCCAGTCAGTAAAGACAAAAGGTATTAGGAGAAGGTCCAGTGATGATGAAGGAAGTGAGGTTTATGTAGTGGGATATTGCATGCAACATGCACAAGGTGCAAAGAGACTATAAAAAATGCAGAATAGATAAGAGATGTTGCTGCAATTTTTAAGAGTGTGTTATGCAGGTAGAAGAGGGGAGTGTAGAAGGAGGCAGGGTGCAGCAGTTGAAATGCACAAAAGAGGAATGGTGCATAGAAGGGAAATGGCACAGAGAGCATAAAAGGCAGAAGAACAGAAAGTGCAAGGAATGTGTGCAGGAAGACACTGATGCAGGTAGAGTAGAGTAGTGTAGCAGAACAGTGATGAGAYCGGTAAGCCATTGATAAATATTGTATCACTGTGATAAGTTTACTGATAGAAAAATTCATATTTCAGGGTGGTAGGGAGGTTCTAGGGAGGACTGTTTTCCTCTAAGTTTCAAGTCAGTGCTTGAACACAAGGATTTGTATCTTCCATTTGGTTGCAACCAGAGAAACTAGGGTGGTAGGGTGGTGCAAGGGAGAATTGTTGTTCTCTATTATATAGGTTGGTACCTATGTGACTAGAAGTTGGTGCTTCCATCCAGTTGGTGCTAGAACACATAGGAAGTTGTTGCTGCCTTCTAGTGGGTGCTATAGAAACCATGGATTTGGTGATTCCTTCTAGTGGGTGCTAGAGAAACCAGAGAGTTGGTGCTCTCAGCAAGTAGCATCTTGCAAAACAGAGGTGGTAGCTTCATTATGAGTTGGTGCTCATAAGAATGATAATGTACAGAAAATAATTATCATATAAAGAAGAAGAGGTTTTAACCCTTTATGGGTTTCCTCAGGAATATCTATCTCTGTACTATACATGTGTGTGATTGATGTTGAATACTCTACTGCTTATTTATTGTGATCGTCATTGAGAAGTTCTGTAATAAATTTAAAAAATGGATATAATTGTTTAAGCACAGTAACAACTGATTCACCCCCCCTCTTAGTTTTCCAACACAACCATTTCAAAATGGGTCATCCCCATTGAGTCTATTTGAGTCATATGGTGGGTGGTTTCTTGCAAAGTCAAACCATTAAAGAGACCAGGATACAAATGAAAATAAGTGGAATAATTAAGAGACATAAAAGCTTCTCTAGAACAATTGTTTTTGTAGAAAGCGACCCCCTGAATGGTATTTCCCCCTCTTTAAAAATATCATTGGATTATTATGAATTGGTGTGCTTCACACTAGGCGTGGTTTCACAATCAACACGTTCTTCCTCAAGATGGTTTCTCTCTTCCAAGTTAAAAATAGATTGGTGAGATAGAAGAGGGTTCTCTTGCATGTTTATTTCTTCTTCTGAAGTGAAAAAATTGCCATGGTTGTCTTGCTCCTACACCATATGAGAATATGAAATATCTTCCAAAGAATATTCATGGTTAGAAGAGAGAATAAATCCATAATAATCATTATAACGAGAGGTTTCAATAAATGACCTATCGTCAATAGGAAAAAATATTTCTCTATGTCACTTGAAATAGAAGAATTTAAAACATCAAGACAATCCAAATCATCATAAATTAATTTCAAATTATCCATGCATGAGGAAGGATTCATTTTAAGTGTGTCTAGAGTTTCTTCATTAACAAAATGATCAACTTTCAATTTTTTATCCATAGCTCCCTCCTCTATTTCTTGTGATGGGAAAGAAAAAAGAGGATAATGAGAGCCTAACATAACTGTTAGTGTCACCCAAAGTGTCCCATTATCGACAGGGAAATCCTCCTCTTGCGAAATGACAGAAAAATCTGAACTTGAATTTACAACACAAGAGGTCTCTTTTTCATCACAAAGAAAGAAAGGGGGAATGGAGTGGTGGGAGGATACATAGGATTTTTCCGAAAAAATGATTTTCTATTTGATTAGTACCCCCCATAGTAAATAAAGAACTAGAGATATTAAGTCCATTTAAACCATTAACATTTTAAACATGTTCATTTAAATCCAAATCAACATGTTAAGAAAGAGTAAAATGTGATTTAGATTTTCCATCCATTGATTTGTGTGTTTCATTAATAAGAGAAACTAAAGAGGAAATTAAATCATTTTTGGAGGGTCTATCATCCAAAGGAAATCTACAACTAAGAAGAGTAAATATGATAACATAATCTTCAAGATATTAATCTTTGTTCTTCTTAATCTCCAAAATGTTTGCACACAAATGATCAAAATCATAGTTCTCAAAAGCATGCAAACATTTATGCATAAATTTTTCCCATGTGTGAATAGAGACAACTAGAAAGGTCTTGCATTGAATATTGACCCAACCTACAAAAGTGAGAGTGAATAACTTGCAAATGACATTTCTATCAATAATATTGTGATAACCACAAAGTTTCCAGAAATTAAAAGCATGTTCAGATGCAGAGATTTCACCCTCGCCATCAAATCTTAGTTGCTACAAGAAATGTAAAATATTTCTAGGAGGTTTGGGAGGTACAATAATAGAAAAACACCTCCATAAAGGGATATGGGATAGAGCCATTAGTAAATTAAAACAAAAATTAACAAAAATGACTCCACATGCTCATCTTGTCATTGATCCCTCCTTCTAGTTCCATTTATATTAATGGGTCTGAATAGCCTGTCAAGCATATGAAGGAAAACGCTCGATGGAAGGTCCCAGTCAGACCTACTCTCGTTTTTGGTAGTATTTCCCACAATTTTATGGGCCTCACTATCACTCATAATTAGAAGAAATAAAAAATGGGAAAGACAACGAGCTTCCCCACAAAGAGTTCTAAATAATTCTAAGACTAATCTAATCTAACTAATTCTAACCTATATTGGGAAAAAAACTAGAAGAATGAGTACAATGAAAGATAACACCATCAAAACCAGAGATATTTCATATATTCCAATGATAAATGAAAACAACAATGCTACAGATGCATAAAAAAATAAATGCACAATACATCTATAACATCACTTTTGTACACATGAAGAAATATGTGACAACATGAGTAAACATAATAGAGTGCATAAATAATTCATAAAACATAATCCTATCTACTCAAGCAAAAGATAAATGCATAAATCATAGTCTCTACCACATCCGTCAAAGCCACAAATTTCTGAAATGCCTCCATCTCTTTATTACATAGAGATAATAGTACCATATTTTGTTACAAAGGGAAAAAGTCCTCACCATGTTCAACTAGCTCTCTTTTATAAAATAAGAGAGAGACCCTTCGACTCTCATGACCATTCGTTTTATTTTCCCTTAATTTTGTCTTCTTTACATTTTGAATTTCTTTTGCATTTTGAAAATCTAGATGTGGGAGTTACAAATGGGAGGTGAAGAAACTCCTGGGTGTTTACATTCTCCCTATGGTAGTTTACAAATGATATCTATATAAATTTATTATTCGTTCTTCTTGTTGGGCGATTTTTTGAATTTATTGGGTTGTTCTAGGTATTTCTAGCTCTAGTATTATGAAGGAAATCATTCTGAATTATTATACTATCTCATCTTTCCATCGAGCTATTTATATCTTGATTTTGTGGCGTGTAGCTTGAGATATAATTGTTTGAAGTTTTCATAGTGGGTTCTTCATCCAAATTCGTGTTCCTTTTGTGTTTTTAATTTTTGGACCTTTTTTTTCTCATCATCATCCAACACTTGTTATCCCAACCTATTCTTCTCTCCTCTGTATTTCCATCGATCCCTCCTGGGCCTAATTCTGTTGCTCGTAGCTCCAAATATGATTGTTTGAAGCCTGCACAATCCATTTCCCTCCAAATTTGTGTCTTGATGTTATTTTCAATTTATGAGATTTTTTTATCACTTTTCTAACCTTAATACCTCTTCCATTTCATTTCTCTGCTCAATACTTTCCAACGAGGTATCATGGGCTCAATTCTGACACATGTAGCCCGAGATATGGTTGTTTAAAAAATGTTGCTTGAATGGTATTTCAACAGAGTTGGTTGGGTCAGGACATTGGGTTGGAAGAATTGGTCGGTGTCGAGAGATTGCATAGGAGGATCAATGTCAGGAGTTGACCAACTTTGGGAGATTGGGTCAAAGGATCTACATTGGGAGAGTTGATCGACATTGGGAGATCAGGTCAGGAGGTCAAGTCAGAGGATTGACGTTGGGAGATCAGGTCAGGAGGTCGGGTTGGAGGATCAATGTCAGCAGAGTTTATCAATGTCGAGAGATAGGGTCAGAGGATCAACATTAGGATATCGGGTCAGACGAATTCATCTTCGTCAGAAGATGTGATCGAAATTTGTAGTATTTTGGTATGGATGAATTCCGACGATGAAGAGGGCTCCAAGACTGAATGTGGGCCTGATGGGCTAGGTGGAAGGTGGCATGTTAGAATCCATGTTAGTGCCATATCATATGGCACCAATGACAGGTGGCCATGTGGATGCCATGTGGTAGTGAGGTGGCAATGGAGAGGTTTGGCTTAGGAAACTTTGGGAGACCATAACTTTTGATCCGAAACTAATATTTAAGTATGGTTACAACCATTGGAAATATATTGACTAGAAGAATCCAAATATGAGTTTTAGTTAGAGAAAATAATAGAATACAATAGATGGAAATATCGATAAATAAAAGGTAGGATAAAAGAATAATAATATCAAAGGATTCCCCCACATGCATCTCAAGACTGGAGTAATCGTGAAGAGAGGATATCATGCTAACCTATACTTGAAACCACAGAAAGACATGAAATAAGTTATGCGATTAAAAGGACATTCACCAATACATGAGAAACATTATATTTCCATGTATTTAAGAAAACTTATGAATAAGTCTAGATTTTGAAGGACATGAAAAGGAGAGGTTTATTTAAGGAAATCATCTATGATCAAAATTAAATTATCACGATAGCTACATGCATCTAATCTCCAACACATAGAAAGGATTAGTGACCTTATGAATCAAGTTAAAAATTTTCCAATATATGAGAGTATAAATATGTAGATGTTAATCACCATATGCTAGAAAACCTTGAGTAAGTCATCTGATAAAATGATTGACAACCTACATCAAACTCATTCAATACATTTACTAGATCATCAAACCTTACAACCATATAAAATCATTAAATACTTGGGAAAATTTATAAGGTAGGATGACAATGTGTCAACCACTCATACAAATGTCAACGAGACATCATAGGTAAAATAAGAATCATGAATACATTTGAAATCATATTATCGAAAGAGATAATAAACCTCCATAAAAACAATCATTAGTCGAGACAAAACCTCAACTCCCTCAAAATAGGAAAAGAAATAGCATCAGGATCAAGCATTAGAGGATTAGTAAATAGGCTTAAAATTTTAGAAGAGGCCCCCTTTCCTTTCACTCGTAAAAGAAAAAAAGGAAAGGGGGGGTTGTTGCGGTCACAAAACTACTCTACCATCAATGTAACCTTGATTTCATTCTTGGTATTTACTCTGTATTGATCTACGATTGGATTTTTTCTTTGAATATCAAACTCATGTTCATAAATTGTCTCTTTAAACATGTCACCTTAAATGCATACTTGGTGTTGATGTCTACAAATCTTGGGAAATGTTTTCACTGACTAATCAATTCAACATGAATTGAGAGATAAATCAATCTCCACCCCCCAAACTTAATTGATGGCCAACCTTGGGCATTAGAAGAGGCTGAAAAATAAAATATATATGGATGGACTAAGGATTTGGAAATGTAAAATAACTACTTGGCAGAGGCTAGGGAAGGAAAGGTTTTTGCACTACAAAACCCTTCCAAATATTATAACTTTAAAAATAGATTTGTAGAAATGATGTGATTTCAATTCATGTGAAGGAAAGTTGAGGCTGAATAAGTATAAGGAAAGCACTAGGTAACTTTGAGAACAAATTTAAAACAATTTTGAGACCTGTGAACCATAAAAGAAAATCATGCCATTACCTAAATTTACCCATGTTGAACAGTATTATGGTGCTATTGTCTTTAAAGAAAATAAAGAATACTCCTGAATTAATTGAATATATGAAGTGTTGGAGGTTTTGTAGCCACACATATTCTCTTTTCCATGACTAAAATATGTTGTTCCAAAAAGATGAGTTCCTTGCAAATTCTGATTAATTGCATATACAACATGTCTTTGTAGTTGGAAAACGAGGAGTTGTAAATTGAAAACTGAACTTTGCAAACCAAAAGAAAAGGTTTTGTAGAAAGAAAAAACTTCGGTAAAGTATGCATAATTCTACAAGGTTCATATATTAGATTGTTGGATTAGGAAATGTTTCATGATAACAATCCATAGCACTTTGTTAGATGATGAACATGAAGGAAGGTGTTGGAACACGATCCATAGTAGGCCTGCTAGATCTATAGCAATACAAAAAATGTGACAATAATAGGATCTGTAGTAGGTGGGAAGCAATAAAAATTTGATGGATCAGAAGTAGCAAACTCCTAGAAAGATTTATTCAACAACAACTAAAATTGGAAAGGAAATTTTGAAGGTAGTTTATTGCTTGACTTTTTTTTTCATTTTTTTTTACAAACCTTATCTACCAACAAGTTGGTTTTTTCAAACAATATTTATCCAACAGCACCCAAAGGATTTTCATAGTTAGATTTTTTAATCCCCAAGGAATTCCAACTAGTAAATTGGTTTTCTAGTATTCCAAGGTCCAATGGTGCTTGATACAAGTTTTCACCATTATATTTATTCCTTTTTTTTTCTTTGATGAAATTGTTGGGTTGTTATATTCTTTGCAGTGAAATTATGGTCAAGGTGGATTGACTGACATTCGAGGTCGAACGAATCGACATAAAGTCAAAGGTCAAGGTGGATCGACTGGGTCTAGTCGAAGGATGAGGTAGTTCAACCGGGTAAAGTTGAATTCCAAGAAATCAATAGCAAGTCGAATAGATCAACCGACAAGAGGTCAATAGGAGGATGCATGGAAATCAACTGAAGACTGAATGAAGGCCAACTGGTAATCTGACTTGGTAGTCAGCTGTAACATAATCCCAAGATTCCTGGGATTTGTAGCCAGTGATATGCGTGGATCTGTAACCATTTTTGGGTGCCTTTTCTTAAGGGTTTTTCCTACTGTAAATCCTATAAATAAGGTGTGTTGTAATGCTATAAAAGATGATGAAATCGTAGAGGTTGCTAATCATGTAGGTGTAAGCCGAAATTGGCTACAGGGTTGCTCTTGTGTAATGAAAGAAGGTATGATTTCGATTGTGTCTTAGGTGTGGACCAAGGATAGGCATGTAACCTTTTATTTTGAATGAATTTTACAAAAAGAGAGTAGAATGCTCAAGGAATGTTGGTTTTCCCGGTTTGGGTTTTCAGGGTAAAATCTCTATGTACTATGTGTTTGCTTTGTCATTTATTTTCTTGATTAAATATTTATTCCTCTCATATGCTAGGTTTAGTGTGGAAGTGTTCCTCATTTCATAACATGTGGTATAAATGATTAGTTTAATAATATGTGGTATCAGGCTTGGTTTAACAACCTTGGATCTGAGGTAAACCCTAGGTTCAGTAAGAATCGTAAGTTACAAATCTTTAAATATTGTGTTTAAAGAATGGCGAGCAAATTGAGAATAAATATCGAAAAGTTTAATGGCCAGATTTTTGAACCTTGGAAGCTTAAAATTGAAGATGTCCTTGTAGATCGAGAATAATGGGTATCAGTTTGTCCAAGTACCATGCCTATAGGTATGTCGATGGAAGAACGAGATAAAATCAATAGAAGGGTGCATACAATTCGACTTTGTCTTGTAGATTTGGTACTGTTGAATGTCTCAGGTGAATATTAGACCAATAAAATATGGGACATGTTGGGAAGCTTGTACCAGTCAAAATCCATTGTAAATAAGTTGTTTCTCATAAAGAAACTATATCTTATGAGGATGAGTGAGGTTAGTTCGGTGACTGAGAATTTAAATGCATTTAATACCATTTTAAGTAAGTTATCTTCTATAGATATTAAAATCACTGAGGAGGAGAAATGTATTAGCCTATTATGTTCTTTGTCACACTCCTAGGATATCTTAGTCATGGCTACAGGGAGTAATACCTAGGGAGGTAATATGGGAGGTAATATGAGATACCTAGGGAGGTACCCAATGGGAATGTGGTTATTTATTATTAGTGGAATTAATTCAATGTAAGGTGGACTAGGTCCACTATATTAAATAATGCCCACTATGGTAGTTAGATATAATAAATTTGAGAAGGATTTATAGAAGGTTCCTAGGAGATAGATAGTTTTATATAAAGAAGTGTAAGGAATGTATTGAAGCATGGTGAAGAATATTGTTATTGTACAAGAAAGTATTGATTGAGGACTTTTATCCTTCCATAAGGATTAATGTATGGTGTTACCCTACCTCAAGGGTTTTGTCTACATTCTTGTGTTAAATATTGGTGAATGGTTTGGTTTATTCTTGTTGATATTGTGAGTTTATTTTGAGATTTAGCTTCAGATCTATTCAATTACATAATAGATTAATTACCAAAAATCTAAGAAGTTGCATTTTCTACAACAAGGTAACCTAATTCAATATTAAACTCCTATGGATTTTTATAATTGATTTCATAAAATTGTATAGGGCCTATGGCCTATAGATCAAAGTTACACTATTGAAACTACTACAACAACAAATATGCAAATGATTTAATTTGAACAAACATTTAAAACACACAATCTCTTACAAGTTAAAAAATGCTAGGAAAATTTCTAGCAAATGATTTCAACAACAATTCTTAGAGATTTATTATTCAATGGCCAATGGTATCATGTCTCTTTACAATAACAAATAAAATGCACAAGTATCTAGAATCACACATGCCAAAAACAACATGAATCCCAAAACATGGAGAGACAAAATGACTTTGTTCATTTAAAATTTCTTATTATGCTTGATGCCATAACTATTCAGTTCCAATGATTTTTCATTTTCTTCAACAAATCAAATATTTTTACAACTAATAAATGGGTAATAATGTTGAACTTATCCTTATATTGAGGAGGGGGGTGAATCAATAATTCATTAACTTTAAAACAATAAATGCATGTAAACTCAAATCATGGTACACATAGTTTAATTTGGAAACTCTTGCGGGACAAAACCACAAAAACGTATCTTTATAAATGTATATAGGCACCAACCTACAATTACAAATATTGTAGGCACTGACCTACTAGAGACAATAATATCCTTATTTGAGAACAAACTCAACAAGATATTGTGTAGGCACCAACCTACTAGAGACACCAATCTCCTCAGCTAAGCACCAAATCAACAAGATATTTTGTAGGCACCAACCTACTGGAGACACCAATCTCCTTAGTTGAGAAACAACTCAGTAAGAAATGTATAGAAACCAATATAATATCTTCATGCACGTAGTACTTCTAAATTCACCTGCATGCTTCATACTTCATGCATTTCTCATCATCATCATACCCTTAACTTTCATGTTACAATGCCTCTCGTTTCTTCATACCCCAAAGATAGCTTCAAATCCTAGTCATGTTTATCCTTCATGCCATAGTGAACCTCATAGAATCATTCCCAGAATATAATTTTAGAATGCATCATCACAACCTCAAAATAACTCACTTTGCAACATTATAGACCTTAGTCCTTCATAGTGCACCCTTAAAACTCCAATAAAACTCATCTTTCACACCTTCAGACCCCCAAAATAGTCTCCATCTCCTCTTGCGCACCTTAGATATCTTCTATGCACCTCAAACTTTCTCTTCTTGATTGAATTCTCTTCAAATGTGCAAGTATACCCTATATTTATAGTGTTTTCGTACTCAATTTTAGGGCCAACCTGTAAAGACTGGTTGGGCCGACTTGAACTTTTTGGCTAGGTTTTATGACAAAAAAATTAATATCTCCTCTTTCCTAAGACATTAAAGGGAATGAAATATACCATTTGAAAGGTATCAGAATAATATTTCCAACCATATAACCTATTCTCCCATTTGATCTAGGTATCTAGAGTAAAATTTCCTTCAAATATAGGGTTTCATTGTAGTCTCACGAAATAGGGAATACATTCAAGAGAGACATATTATGCACATAAAGACACACTCATAATCCCAAGAAAGAAGGAGATACATGTGGGGAAGGATATCTAATCACTTTCTTATTCCTCCTTTACAATTATTTATACAATAGGTAAATGGTTGGAGTGGTTGCACCTGCTCCAACTAATCATTCGTTAGGTGCTTTTTATCCTTTATTACATACATTCATATATATTTAATTGAATTTATCCACTCTATGTATAATGTATAATAATACATGTGTGTGATGATTATGAGGGTCTAAGATGACCCCTCAACATATCCCACACACTCAAATCCTTGCTCATCTCCAGAAAGTGTGCATATAACTAATAACCTGTTACTCATTGGAATTTGTCTTCAATATGGTAGTGACATGTGCAGTCAGTGAGTCTCACAACACTTTTCTCCCACCCAACAATGTTCCTATTGATCCTATTGTTACACCTTTCTCTTTGGTTCCTTCAGAGTGGTGATTGACTTGTCCTGGGATCATATCGCACCTACACAACACTCGTAGAAGGATGGTTCATCTATTCATGTGAGCATCTTACTCTGTGCTCTACCAATCTACCATTTCTCTACTTTTTGGATTTTGAAGTCACAACTCAAGAACTATTCTGCAAATTTATACCAGGGGGATCAATCAATTCAGTATTTCTTGTGCCATCATCTTTTTTTTTAAGATCTTGTGTGTGTTTGTCTCATCATTTGATGTCTCTTTCTTGAATGCCTTTATCTACTGCCAAAATATATTGAATAGTTCTCAATGTGCTCAATGTATGTGTGTTCGCTCTGTCAAAATGTTGCTTAGTCTGAAATGTCTTCTTTTTTGCTAACTCTGCTTATTAAATTCTTTAAGAATATATGTAGTTTGCAATTTACATTACATGAAGGATGAATCTTCTACAACTCAATACTACTTTATCATGAATTGACTAAATGACTCAATGGAAAATGAACTAGACTTTTACAAATGCAGTCAACTGACTGGGTAGGTGAGAAACTGATCTTGTCAGTTGAAGACCGATTTACATTACATGAGTGGAGGGGATTTCATGCCTTTAAAGATGCACGTTTAACTCCCTTTTTAGATACAAACTTTATTTTTCATTTTTTTCGTTTTGAAACTAACCTAACTTGACTTTGACTCATGGTGAGTATAAACTCAACTATTTCCTTCATGCAGTGCCTTATACATGAGACTCATTATTATATTGACATACCTTTTACAACCATGGCCCCATCATTGGATTTAAAACTCAATTCATTATACTACTTATCCCGTCTCGATCATGATTTAACATATAAAAACTATCTGAAGTTGACATATAATATGTATATTTAGACAACCATGGTTGAATGGAAGAGAACTCAAACAATCTCTAAATCATAAAATAAAAATTATACTTCAATTTTGGAGATGCTTATCGTCTATCATTCAATGGTCGAGAACTCTTGTAGACTATTTTTGTTCCAAGTTTTTGTTTCCATATTAGTCAATCGACATGGCTTAGTGGCATTTGGAAGAATTGCATCGGCACTAAAAACACTATCTTCATTGTTAGAATAGACTTTAGCTTGAAAATTGTGATGTGAAGGAATCATGTTTCCCATTTCCAACATATACCTGCTTCCTATCTTGAGAGTGTTATGATGAATAATACCTCCAAACAGATGAATAAGATCTCTATCATGGGGGTTAATTGGGGACCTGTGGTGTCTATCTCGAAATGAAATAGAGTAATCATGTCCTTGTCGAGGTATTGGAAAGTAAGATTGTGAATGGTGTCCACCTTTATAAGATGCAAAAAAATGCTCAAGAGACTATGAACTTTATCAAGAGCGATCATAATTAGGTGATTAGAGCTATCTATAGCATTTTTTCATACAACATTTGTTTCTTGTGCATGCAATGCATGATGATGATGTCGTGAATCCGAGAAGAATTTTTCTGATCAATGATAACACTTTTCTAAGACTGTCTTGATAATACTAACTACTCATTCTTCCTCTGATAGCCGAATTTGTTGGTTTTCATTGGGATATATCTAGGTTGGTGCACCAAAAGTGATGGTTGTGAATGAAGGTAGAAATCCAACAAAAGTAAAGTGTAGAGATGTCTCAACTTCTTTACTCTAGTATAAACATATTTTCAAAAGAAAATTTAAATGATTGTGAATTAGTGCTTACCAACCATGGAGGGAGAAGGAAATTTCAACCGTTGGAGGTTTTGAAACAAGATTGTAGGGACCTGGAGGAGTCGTTGATCTCTTCTATGTGCAAAAAACGTACATGAAAACATGAATACTAATGATTTTCCACTACTTCGGTGTTGATCAAGAGTCACATGTACTTTTATGAATTTATTCCCTGCTATATTTGAAAACATGAATACTAATGATTTTCCACCAGTTCGGTGTTGATCAAGAGTCACATGTACTTTTATGAATTTATTCTCTACTATATTTACAATGTATTTGATGTCAAATGTGAAGGCACCCTTACAATACCTCACTGAACTTCTCCCAAATTACACCACACAAATACTTTCATTGTGCATGCTCCCTTTGTGCTTCCACTAATAATATGCATTATAAAAAAGAATACAATATAAAAATATTCCACTGCTACATGAATGCTCTTATACCCAAATGAAAAATGCATCCCTGATTTGCTCCCATATTAGATCCATCCACCAGATTATTTTTCAATAAATGAAAGCTTCCACCAAATTATTTGTCAAGAAATTGAAGAATCATCCAGGAAATTACACATCTCATGAACTACACTCTTCACACTTTGAGAAAAACAGTCTATAGATTACACTATGGAGAACAAAAAGTGATAAAATGTGGTTAGATTCTCTTGATACTGTGATAAAATTTGGTTCAGATTATGAAATTTATTGCCCCATTCATCATGCTCCTTTTGTCGCTCATGCTGTATAGTTATAGCTTGTTCGAGAATGCTATTATCATGAGAAGATATTCAACTTTCTTCCTTTGCACCATATTTTCCTTTTGCAAGTTCTCAACAATAGAACCCGTGTGATTGATTATAACCTTTTCAAGTTCCTTCGATGCTCTTGAAGCATGTACTCTTGCATCATCCATATTAGATGCATTCTACATCTCTTGCAAAAAAAATATTCTTCAACAACAACCATGATCATCACTGATAGAAAACAACAACATCTAACACCAAGAGAGAAAAATAAAACCATGCACCTCGATCTAAGAAAACTACTAAGTGTAATAATAACATCCTTAATAGCTAAACCAAATTTTTTACATTTTTTTCTCAAAATTTCAACCCATAATTAATTTAAAATCAATAATCTACAACCGTACCAAAGCCAATATTTTACTCATTGTTTATAGATCAAGCTTGATATTCCATGTATTTAAGAAACGAAAGCAACATCTTGGACAAGGATCATTTGAACTTCTTCCATCCAATATCAAAGTCCCGGTTCAAGTCATGTGACAATGGAACCAAAATGTTGTAGTATTAGGAATTAGGGAAGACATTCAAGAGAGACATATTACACACATCATCTCAAGAAATAAGGAGATAAATGTGGGGAAAGATATCCAACCTCTTTCTTATTCCTCCTTTAGGCTTATTTATGCAATAGGTAAATGGTTGGAGCAGTTGCACCCGCTCCAACTAATCATCCATTAGGTTATTTTTATCCTTTATTACATACATTCATATATATATTTACTTGAATTTATCCACTCTATTTCTAATGTCTAATAATACATGTATGTTTTGGCTATTAGGGCCTAGGGAAAAGTAGGGGAGTATTACTAGTAGTTCAGTACATAAGCAAGCATAGAATCACATATACATACATATAGACAAAGACATACACAAAGTAGGGGAATCCCAAAGAACAAAACTTTATTAGATAGATGAATCAATACAACATGTTATCACCCCATAATTTATGGGAATCATCTTGTGACTTGGATATTATTTGTATCTGGTGATTTGGTTGACAAATGATATTGCGTTCTTCAAATAATTTGTGAAAAGAAAAAGAAAATAAAAAAGAAAAAAGGAAAAAGAAAGAAAAAGAAAAGAGGGCTAAAAAGAATTGAAGCAAAGGCCCCATGCCATAATAAGCAACTTGGTCATACCTTTCAAGCATGACCTAGTTCTTTTAAATTTTCAATGTTAATAGGTTAGTGAATGCATCTGATCATACTGTCTAATCTTGGTCAGATAGCCCCTAGGTTAGAACTAGTGAATAAATCTGATCAGACCATCTAATCCTGATCAGATATCCCTTAGGTTAGAATTAGTGAATACATCTGATCAGACCCTCTAATCCTGATCAGATAGCCCCTAGAAGGAATAAAATCTTGACCCAACTATTTAATCTGGGTTAATTGCCTTGTGACAGTAGGTTAGGACGTAGGTTAATTGCCTTGCCCCCCTTGCCAAAATGAAGCCAGATGGATAAAGATGTTACCCCGTGACTCCAGTGCCTAAATGTAATTGAATTGATGCCCCCCTTGGTGGTGTATATGAGAAATATCGAAAGAAAACCCATATGAATGCCCTTATCCTAAGTTTTCCTACATATGACATTTTTCGACCACTACCTATGGCTCATGCAGTTTTTAAAGGCCCAGATCGTGGCGCTTAAATCAACGGTTCTTATAGAATTCAGGACCACCTCGCCCGTTCTACCTTTAATGGAGGGGGGGGGGGTCTAAAGTCAGCGATAACTTTTGCACAGATCTGGACGGTCCAGAAAGGAACGCGCAAATCCATGGTTTACATTGGATATTGTACCCCCCCCTCCGTTCTGCCTTTAACGAAGGCGGGGGGTCCGATATGGGTTATAATGCAAGCGCAGATCTGAAGGGCTCTAAGCGGAGCGCTTAAATCAATGATCCACAATGAATGTCGGACCCCCCCCCTCCGTTCTGCCTTTAATGGAGGGGGGAGGGGTCCGAGATTGGTGTTAAAAAGTGAGCAGAGATCTGCGGTCAGAAATCCAGCGCGCAGATCAACGGATCGTGGTGATTTCCGGACCCCCCTTGGTATTCTATCTTTAATCAAAGGGGGGGGGTCCGGAAATGAATCTTCCTCACAACGGGCCCCATGTTACATGTGTCGTCGCCCTATTGGTTCACGAGTCCCATCCTCCACATGCTTTCTGACACTCCGTCTCCCCTGGACGTCACCCTCCACTGAGCCCACTTGTCCCACTCGCGTCTGGGTCTGAGTCCCATCCCATTACTACTGCCAGCCCCTGGTGTCAGCACCATAACACCCTTCACTCATGAACAACCCCCTTTGACGACTTTACCCCCAATCACAAACCTCCACGTCAGTCGTCCGTATATGTCGTTCACCGTCACCTACCATATCACCCCAAGTGGCCCGTTATACATTAATGATTGGATAAAATGCTCGTTGTCATGCTAACCGTTTTCCCGTGTCCGACTGACCCAGTTTTGAATAAAAACACCGTGGTGCCCATTTTCACTCGTTATTCATCCCTCGCGCCAGAAACCAACCATCGCACCAGAGAACCTATGTATCCTATTTCCATTGCTTCCCCGTCGTTTTCCCTCCACCACCAGTAGACCCCACTAACGTTGTTTTTTGCAGGTACAGTCGCTGAGATGGAATCTAAAATGAGGCCAACTGAAGAAGAAGAGAATCCGTTCATCCCTCCTCCGGTCGATCTTGATAAAATCCCTCTGGTAGACAAGGACCGCTTGATAGCGGACACAACATGCAGCTTTGATTTCTCTGATCTGCAATCATGGCTCCGAGAAGTTTTCCTAGATCAGAGTGATGAGATTGGGCTCTAGGAGTCCAATCTGCCCCTATATCTGTTCCCCAAGTCCACCATTTCCCAGATTTTGCACTAAAATGCCAAGCTCACTAAGTCCCCGAACAGAAATCCATTGTTTCCTCCTTGGGAGACGTTCTTTTCTTCATTACCCCAGAGGATATCGACCAAATGATGCAGATAACCCACCCGGAGTCTGTAACCCCATTCAATCTTGAAATCCTCACCGAGCTCTATCAGAGAATGACTTTCCCGCAAAGAGCTCAGATTTTCGAGCTATTTTCTCCCCCTTCCTCTCCAATCCCGACCACCAATCCCTCGTATCCTTCTTCCATTTTTTCCATCAAAGGGAATCAGATTATTTCGGCTATGTGTGCTCTACTTGGATACTATTCTGACCAATGGGTGGACAAACCCATCATGGGTTTCCTATCCATCTTTTCAAATGACGAACAACCAACCACTCAATTCGATTACAGTACTTTCTTGGAAAATAACATCCATGAGCAATTCATGAACTTCACCACCGAGGGCATGTTCAGGTATTCATCCATTCTGGCCTACATGTTCTTGTACTTTCAAGNAGACAGGTTCAACTTCTCCATGCAGAAGATGGACTCTGACGGGAAGCCACAGCCGGTCACAGCGTGGACGTCCCTTCTAAAGCGCAATTCGGTCGAATATGATTTCACAACGTTCATTGACCAGTTCTACCACCCTGTGGTAAGTATGCTGAGTGGCGTGCCTAAGCCACGAGTAAATGAAGAAGTTCGGAGAGTTTTTCATCTCTCAGAAAGTGCGAAGACAGGAGACTGGTACTTGTACCAGAATCACTCCGTAATCCGAGTCTATGGGTGCGAGTTGGCACCATACAAGCTTTCGAGATATATACCGGTAAGAGTTTTTGCACTAGAATACATTAGGAAAATTATGAATTCTGATGATATTCACTTTGTTTCCCTCAAAAAGAAGCAACAGTTGCGGCTCAAAGGGAAGATAGGTTCATTTATCTGCAATAATAGAGGCAATGGTGATGAAGCAGACAAACTATTGAGGGAAATGAAATTTCCAACTAGTTCCGCCTGGCATTATGATCCTTATGGAATCATTTCTAATATGAGACTCAGAAATAAGACTGGCCCATATGCACATGAGCCCAGGCCCAAAATCGAAAAATTTTCCAATCAAACTAAATGGGAGCCCGATACATTGGAGGATGTGGAACCTATTGTCAGGACAGAACAGCATGGGCCCTCAACAAGTGCGCTCCCAGCTACCACTCCACAGGCCCTCAAGGAAAAGAGGCCCCGACAGGAGTCATCTCCTCCTGTAACAGAGGTGTCAACGGAGGAATTTAAAATTCACTCAAAAAATATGAAGACCATTCCAACGACCGGCACAACAGCAAGAGCTACCACGTTGACTACCACAGTGACCACTACAGGGGCCAAGCAATTCACTTCATCTTTTGGCTCTAGTCAGCTAAAAGAAGTAACAGTAAAGTCCACAGATTCTCCATTGGATACTCCACCAAGCAAGGCTGGGCCCCAGCTGAACATTTTTGAAAAATATCATTTGATCAAGAAGAGGAACCAGTCGCTCACTAGCAGCGCTTACGCACAATTCCAGAAGCAGTCATCCACAGCCCAGCACAGACTACTCTCGGCATTCGATACAGAAAAGGTTAGGATGCATATGGCGTACCTTCATGCACTAGTGCCGGATCCCAAGGTTATATAAGATTACAGAAGGACCACGTTTGAATTCCAAGCAAAAGATGTGCATCCGGCAGATCAAATGGATATGCATAAGCAAACTGGGGAAATGATTTCCCACACTTTATCCCGCGTTGCAACTTCTGCGGCAAAGTATCGGACAACATTGAGCAACACCCAAACCCAACTGAAGCTAGAGAAGATGTCTTCCTTCGCGAAAGACAACAAGATAAAGACTCTGGAGGAGCTGGTCCTCAAGATTGGCTACGACCCAACGAATGTCAAGGCTGCCGAAGAAATGATCAAAAAGAAGAATGCTGACATCGCCGCATTGAGAAAGTAGCTAAAGCTCCCTCCCACAGAGGACCCACAGACGAAAGAAATATCTGAAAGGGAAGGTGAAAAGGATGAGATGCTGAGATTACTCATGGAGAAAAGTGCTCAGCTAAGGGAGATGAGGCTGAAATGAAAAAAATATTAAAGGAGAAAGAACAGACGAAGACAGTGGAGGGCATCACCTTAAGTGCTATTCCCATTGTAGGTTTGAGCACAGCGACAGTGACAACAGTTCCATCCGCAACTACAGAGCAGGTACCAGAAGGCACCATAGACCTGGCCAAGTCTATGGAGAGAATGAATTTGCAGGAGTCTAAAATCACTAGACTCAAGAAAGAAGCAGAAAGTCTCCAAGAACTAAAAAATTCCTTCCAGATAAGTTTAGCCAAAGAGAAACAGTTGAATGAGCAAATAAAGAAGGAGTTGCAGCAGCTCCAAAAACAGACAATGGCAGGAAAAACCTTGGCAGAGGTTAAGGAAATTGTGTGGACTGATATTTCTAGGTCCATAAACGAAATCTGGCCTATGGTTCAAATTATGTTTGATCAAAATGAATTGCTTGAGAGAAGCAAACAGGCAGTGGAAAAAATCAGAACGGAGCTGGGAGATATGCCTGTACAAGCCAATGAAATCATAAGGTTCCTTAATTCAAAGACCAGGGAGGAATTAGAAGAGTTGAAGATCGAGGACAGGACTGAAACTATATTGGAGGTGAAATGAGTTCTGACCAAAAGGGGGCTCATGCTTCAGCTCGAGGAGAAAATCCAAGTTATGGATCAAGGAGTGCAAAGGTTTTTCCACAAAATAGATGCTCTGCAGAGGAAAGGCCTGCCTGGTATGAAAGTCATCAACGATAAATTAATGATGCTCCCTGACTACAAGAAAATACTGACAGAAATATCTAACGACAGCTCAAAGTTCGCTGGGATACAAGGGAGTATCTCAGGTAGAGCCTTCATGGAGGCACTACGGTTGGATATTGAGATCCAGCATGAAATTAAGCACATTTTCGTCATCAAGCCTACATTCACTAAGTACACAGACATGGATGAAGTGTACCGGAGGTTGCTCAAAGTGACAGTGCCAACTCATATCCGATGGGAAGAGCTGTGCGATCTACTAGATTAGTAGATGAGCTGTCATTTCCAGTCAGCCGTCCTGTCAGCAGAGGTTGCGGAGGCACCTCACCAACGGCCTACCCAGAAGTTCAACAAACAGTTATGATGAATCACCAAATGGTTTTTGATTAGTTGAGTTAGTTATGCTAATAATAGTATGGACATGTCCTGATCAGTTATGATAGGAACCTTTGTATTTTTACTTATAAATACTTATTTTTTCAATGTATTGAGGGTTGTTGATTTGCATACCTGACTGCTATCAAGATGTAACAATTTTGAAGAGTTCCACCATTAATAAAGAAGAGGCATTTCACAGGATTCTTGCGCATTTTTCACTGGTGATGTGATTTTCTTAGTCAAATGTTTCCTTGCTTTGTAATCATCTTGTTTTTCAATAACTAATCTTTACGAATAGCGTTATGTTGCAGGATTTATCTCTGATACCCTGTTTCCGATTCTGAAGATTTAAGTGTCCATCTTCTAAATAGTTTCAATTAAGAGATTCTTAAGTGCTTGTTAAATTGAGTTATTTCCCTTATCTTTTCTTCTGTCCATCACTTAAATTATTAAAGATCCAGTGAGGGTGTTATCTCGCCTTGTGAAAGATTTCTTCAGTGTTTCTGGTTGCAGCTCATATTTTATTAAGTACAGACCCCATAGCCCAATGGATGTTTAATTTGTCTCAACCAACTTTAAAAACCCTTTACAACAAAACAAAACTTGCGCCTTTACCTAGCCTAATATCTTAATTCAAAACAAAGTTAAATTATATAGAGAGATCCCTCTCTGAAGCTGGAAGGGCTAGATCCCAGCTTTAAAAGCGGTTGGTTAAGGTTACCTTTGTATATTTCTTCTTTTCAACCTCTAGGAAATTTACAGAGTGATAACATAAATGGCGACTCCACTGGGGAAGAACTGAAATTGATATCCCACGACTTCCCTTAAGAAGATTGATTTTGACAAGAAAGTAATATTTAGAGGTTGATTAACTCTGTATATATTACTTCCATTATTTTTCCGGGTTCCTTTGTCCCTCTATGACTGTCCCTGCAGCAGTACAACCAAATATCGACCCCGGACTAACAAATCAAACTCATATCACGTCAAATATTTTTGACTTAATCCTCCAGACTGCCAATAACCGGGAAGAGCTCGAACGTTCATGGGCGGCCATTGAACATGACATAGTTACTCAGGAACAGTTGGAGGCTAGGCGACGTCAACATAGGAATCTTCCTTAGTTTGCTTTTGACATAAAATAAAATAAAAAATATATATATAAAAAAAAAAAAAAAAAAAAAAAAAAAANACCCAAAAAGAGTTCTGGCTCCTAAGAAGGTCCACACTCGATCTCATCCAGATCCGAAACCCTCAGCAGCGGTAGATAATCCCGAACAGTTGTTGAAACGAAAGACCTCAGCTACCTGTTCAACGAGTCATTCTCCTCTCCACAGGTCTCCTTTTTCGTTCGGCGGACTTGATACCCTTCAAAACACGGATCTTGATCTTATTGCACCACGAAACCTTGGTAGAACATGGTCTAAAACCTTCGCGTCTAAGATCATTTTTGACCCATCTGTGTTGCAACCCCGAACCCCTGAAGCCTCGTCTCCTATGACTAAATTGGGAATCAACGCCTCAGCACCACTCAGTCCTTCATCACCCTCGTCTTCAGTCACTACCCCCCCTGCCATCTAGACCATCTTACCACCTCCTCCACCCATCATGGCAGCTCGTTATGCTCCTTTCGTGTTGGCCGCACCACTGCATGCCATGCCCCAAGACTACCAGACTAGACTTCCGCAGTTTGATGCAACTGGGCCTTTAAACGCAGAACAACATGTAGACAAAATGAACGACTACCTGGATTTGCAAGAAGTTGACGAAGTCGACGTTCAAATGAGACTGTTCGCCCAGAGTCTGACAGGGGAGGTCAAAAAATGGTTCAAAGCCTTACCCGCCGCTTCGATCCCTGACCTTGTCGCGTTCCAAAGAAGTTTTCTTGACCGATGGGGGGTAAAGAAAAATCCCCTCTAGATACTGTCAGAATATGAGAACATAAAAAGAAATCAAGGTGAAACTGTCCAAGATTACTGTACCCGCTTTAACAATTTGTATAATGCAATCCCAACTGACATTAAACCTCCCCCGGGTTTGGCATTAATTAAATTTCTTGATGGATTTGATGCCGACATGTCTTATCAATTAAGAGAAAGAGATGCTACCACCCTCGAAGACATGCAGAAATGTGCTATTAGTGTGGAAGCCAATCTATTAGCAAAACGAGCACGTCAAAGGAATGAAAGGAGAGTCACGATCAAAGAAGAACCTTCCACGTCTAACAGTGATTACAAAATGGATACTGTGGTCAAATCATTGGCATTATTGCTAGAAAGATCGAACATTTCAGACAGAAATCCTCCGAGAGATGACACTCCTGCTCCCCAGATTCGAAACCCCAATTTCAGAAGAAACCCTCCTCAAATCAAACAAAGGGATCCCAGGGACCAAAGAGATCAGCGAGATCCTAGGGATCAAAGAGAACAAAGAGGTCCAGATCCACCGATTAGACCTCCCCTACAGGAAAATTATGTTGATGATGGTGGGGAAGTAATAGAGGAATTGGAAGACACCCATATCAACCTCATGGGAATACACGACAATGAGGCCATTTTCCTTACTCAAGAAGAGCAGGAACTATTCCTACTAAACCAAACAAAGGTGAGTGGGGATACTGAGAG
>JASDQU010736568.1:650832-660854 GCA_032191745.1 Picea mariana
CAATCATCTAGAGTGTCAAATATGGAATGAAGCGGGGTATTATGATGTTTCCAACATTCATAACTATTGTTCTCTATCAATTCATATTGATGAGGTTAGCATGCACCAATTCTATGTTTGAAGGTGAATTGTCATTCTTAATGCAACAAGGGTTGTATAGAACCAAGACATTGCCTTCAAATAGATTGTCTTCCGTGCATGTGTAAAGTGTAGTGATCGAGTGTGGAAATTCAATTTATTTGAATATGGAATTGCAAACATTGTTTTGGTCAGAGCCTAACTAGAATGTGAGTGTTTGGCTATATGAGTAGCAGTGGCAATTATGATCTTTTGTGGGAGGCATAGTTATATAATTGTAGCAAATTGAAGCATTATTGAACAATAAAGTGGAAGGAATTGAAAATGATTTTGGGAAAGGTGTTAATGTGTTACAAATGTGATATATTTAACTAGAGTGACAATAATTTGAATCATGCTAGCATGAAACATTACCTTTGAACCTACAAGTAGTCGACATTGTCATTACATTTTTTTTGTTTTTGTTTAATGTATCTTCGATGTTGCTAATGATGAGCATGAAACATATGAAATAAAGAGAATGTACAAAATATGCAATAAATTCCTTAAAGTGGAAATTTTGTTCAATGGTTAGAAAGTATATTATTATTTATGATCTAATGTTTCTTTTGTAATAGGTATGATTTCCCCAATCGAAATAAGATATATTTGCAACAAAACGTCTAACGGTTTTGTCTCATCTTAATGAAAAGCACTTGATAAAACTAGAAGTTTTGACTATAGAAATTGATGATGAAGTTAGAGGATGAAGTTGATAATTTGAAGGGCCCAATGAGTTCAACCAACTGCCACTCACCTACAAAGTGTCATTTTTCCACTTTAAACACTAAAATTTAAAAATTAAACAAAATATGCAAATAAAAATAACCTTGATTGGAACATTTCTAGAAAAATATAAAGGGAGAGGAAGAGCACTATATTTGGGAGTTAAAGAGATTGATACACTTGGCTTTCCATCGACTCCTAGTAAGCTAGCTCTACCTATAAACTCTTGCGTAAAAATGGATAAGGGATTATTTGGAAGAGAAGAGAGAGGGTGAAAAAACAATTCCTATAATTGTAACATGTTATTCTTGTTATAGTGTCAATTTCCACTAATGAAGCATTGATGACTTTGTTGGCCCTACCCCTATCCTACTTGCAGACACCATTTCCCCATACCTCCTCTGGATTATCTAAAAAATAATATTTTGGAACTTCTACGTGCTCTAATAGTTATACAACATGTGTATACGTAGGTTTCTCAAAGGAAAGTTGTGTACATGCCATTAAATGCTCAATTATTATTTTTTTCATAATTGCGAGTTGAGTTATGGGTTTGGTTAGTTTTCTGACTATGTTTTCTCGTACACAACCGTCTCCAACTGCTTGGAGATTATTTAAATAGAGAATTAAAAATGAGGAGAAAGGTAATGAATGAATGAATCCTAAAGTAAAGTAATGATGGTTGCATCTTACCTCGTTTGTGTTAGGTAGCTAGAGAGGTAGTGGAGGTCATTGAATGTAAGGTGGACTAGGTACACTATATTATTAAATACGGCCCACTATGGTAGTTAGATAAAATAAATGGGTAGTTAGATATAATAAATGTAAGAGGACTTATTAGAAGATTCCTCCTCTAGAATGTTCTTAGGTGATAGTAGCACTATATAAAGGGGTTAAAGCAATGTAATGGGATATGAAGAGAATTATTGTATTTGGAGCAGTAGCTCAATAGGAGGATGCCCACTCGAAGAGTCAAGTGAACAGGAGAGGATCCCTTCCATAATATGATCCATTGTATGGTGTTGTTCTACCTCAAGGGTTTTGATATAATAAAGTGGTGGTTTTCTATATTGTTCCATATATCTTGTGTGGTGATTGTATTCATATATCTTTGGTACTATTGTAGTATTTTGTATTCGTGTTGTTGCTTTGGTCCTCAAACATATAAACCCTTGCTTCTAGCCCTTTCTATGCTCTCTTCTATCTGACCAAGAAAAATTCTTGGTTTTTCTTCAGATTCTTCATGCATCAGAATCAGAGGTTTACCATATGTGTAGTATCCTGGGTGGAGGGACCTAGAGTCTACTTGAGGAGCAGTGTCGTAACAGAGCAGGTAACAAATACACCTCAATCTATTGTTTTAATAATAAAAATACTCATTCCTTCGAATCCTAGTGTTCTTTATGTATGATTCATTGTTTTTGAATATCTATTTGTTTAGAACACTAGTTGTTGCAAATCATTCCATTTTTTATGAAATTGACTAGAGTTAGTTATAAAACAACTACCTTCCTTTGTAGTTTTGTGTTTGCAAGTCTTGTAGGTTCAAGAAGGGGCAATTTGGAAGGACCGTAAGAGCATCCAGCCTTGGGATCTACATCAACCACTGGACATCAGGTAAGTTTTATCTCTTTCTTTTCCAATAGTTATTTATTTTGATCAAAGGAGTTACAGACTTTTATGTTTGATTTTATTTTAATTTGTTGATATTTAAGCGGTCATTGATCTAGTATGGTCTACCCACAACCATGCGGTAATTTCCCTGCAACAAGACCGGTGAACATACTAGGGACTCTCTTTAGTGGGTTAGTCTATAAAGTTTGTTTTATTTTCTTTGTTTTTAACCTTTTCTGGTACTTAGCTGAGTAGTTTTTAATTTCTTCAGTCTTTTCATGCTTTATCTTCCTTGTTGATTTCCTATTTCAATTCTTTTTGGAATTTTCTTGGTCATATACGGGAAGTTCCTTTATAATAGCCAAGTGTGTGTGTGTGTGTGTGTGTGTGTGTGTGTGTGTGTGTTTCATTTAAGAAAGTTGCATACATAGATGATCTTCCTTGGATACAGTCATGTACATCTCTACAAGAAAGGTTTTTCATAGTCTTTTCTGTTTGCTGGGGTTTTGGGCTTAGTGCCAGGAATATTCCTGAGGTTATGTGACTCTGGTTTGCCTACTATTAAGTTCAAAAGTTAACAAGTTAGGCATTTTATAAAGAAATAAAAAAATATTTGATTTCTTTTCTTTATGTTTTCAAGTTGTAGAATTCGTTTGGAAAGTTTTGTCTCGGATCTGTCTTGTTTGGAATAGTTCTGTTTGTTGTCCTTACAAGGTTTAATAAGTCTGAGTACTTCTCTCCACTTCTCATTTTTTTCTTTCTTGTTTTCTTTGAAAATAAAATTTTGGTTAAGTTTTTCATTTTCCCTTTTGCTCTTAAAACAAGAAAAACAAAAACATTATAGAAGGTGTGTTTTGTACTTCTCTTTTTAGTCTTTACCTTTGTTTTTTTTCACTGAAAAATAAAAGTTCTTTGTGGAGTAGGATTTATTTTATTAGTTCTTATTTATTTCAGAATACTCTTTGCATTCTTGAAAAGATTTGTTTTTGCATGTTGTAGTTACAAGTTTTAGTGAAAATGATAGTGTAGTTTTTCTCATTTCCAAATAGTTGCATTGCATTCAAGAAATTTGCATTGCATCTAAATGGAAATCTTCATTTCTTGCATGTCATTAAAATAAAAAAGAGTTTTCAGTTCTCTGAAGCATTTTTTAACACTACTTTTATTAAAGAATAAGTTTATTGCATAACAATGTTCGTAAAAGTGTTTTACTTTTTTGTTGAGTCTCTGAAACACCACTAATTTTCACGTTCACTGCCTTTTGAGTAAACAACAACTCTTAAAATGAACGCATAAATTTAAATTAATTGGACTTTTTGTTTGTAAGGTGAACAAAATAGTCTAGGTGTAGGGCCTTGGACTACAATTGGAGAGATAACTCTCCAAGGCCATTAAACAACTTAGGAGTCTGAGATAGTGAGAGTTAAAACCCAACTTTCGTATAAGTATAGCTAGGAGCCTCCTCTAACATAAGAGCTAAACACGAGGTCATGTGAGGAAGATTCAAGGAGATAACCCCTCTGAGGCTTGACCAAGTGTTGCAGAGAGATCGTATATGAAGGTTTCGCTAGTACCCATACCTCCTTGAGAGGCGGTGCTTTTGGAGCATCGGTCTTTGTTACCCTTCTCATACGTTCGATCCTGACTGTCAACTATAACCCCTAGACACTGATTGTGATTTGGTATCCTTAGTTTCCTTTCCTAGGTTTCTCATAGATGACTCCAGGGGATTTCCCACAATACCTAGGGTAGACATCATATCACACTATTTAGTACCCTTTCAGTGTGCCCCGTGATGCGAGGGTACTTGCAGTGAGTAAGGTTGGTTAGTGGATATCGGGGTAACTGCCTCTCACTCCTTCATTCTTTGGTTCACAAGACTTAATCAACCTATGTTTTTTCCCAGAAGGGCCTTTTCCTAACTTTGTTGCTATTATGGTCTTGGTACCTGATCCACACAAGCTAGAGTATTGTGAAAGTTGTTTTCATTTTTTGTTTCCATGGGAATTTTTATAGTGGTGTTCTCTTTGTGCATACATGACCTTAGTAAGTGTGTTGGTTACCACCTTGAGTCTCTTATTTAAAGTGGTTGATCAACTTCTTCATCGATATCAGAGATTTCAGGGCCTTCCACATGTTGAATTAAATTCTTTGTTGCCTCCACTGAGGCATCGACTCAATCAAACCAACACTTTTTAATCAAATAGTCCTATTGACATTGTTGAGATAGAAACCACAGAGCCAAACAATTTTGTGTTGGAGGTTATGAGTATATCGTATCTATAGGTTGAAGGCTTCATTAGACCCTTTAACCCTCCATTGACTGGATCAGATGATCATGTTATTTTACGCCTTCTGAATTTCGAGTCGGATAATACTGACAGTCGCCATGTTAGGTGGGTCATTATGGACATCACTTCAAATCTACGATCCTTATTGAGTTCCTAATGGAACATTTTTTAAAGTCTTTATTTCCTTACATCTCCAAGGATATTTCTACATTAGGGGTATGCTCTAAGGAGGAGGCTATTTTCAGGGCCCAATAGTTAGATTTGATCTATTTGCAATCTATGATCCTTTATGAGATACTTCCGGATGCAACACAATCGGGTACTGACCCATTGAAAGTGAATTGTAGACGACATGTCGATGGCATTGTAGGTCCCATCAATAGAACTACCGCAAATCTAGTTTCCAACCAGATGAAACATATGACAATTCATCCAACTGCAGTTGGTCAACCTACAACTTCAACCGTTTCCACCATCCAATCGTCGAATGTATATATCATGCAATTGACGAACCCAAAGGGTAACCAACAACCTATAGGGAAGAAAAAGAGTAAATATAAGAAGCGAGGTGGAAACAATAATAATAACGTTATATCTTACGTGAATGTTGGGGGGGATAAAAAAAGGAAAAGAGTGAAGTTTTCGTGTAAGATTTGTAAAGATGATCACCTTACCCATCAATTCCCTAGATGGAAAAGGCTCAATGATTGTTGGCACAACAACAACCTGTTGTGTTGAATAACCCATTCCCACGGGGACAAAATATGTCGATGGACTCTTCCAGTGGAAGTCCACAAGGGGGAACCCAAAATGCAACCTTGTTGGATGGAACAATGTCATTCATCAATATGGTGAATTTGAAACCGAAGATTAATATGTCAACCAGGACCTGAGATTATGGTAATCCTAAGTCAACATCCAAAGGAAAGGAAACTTATGATCCTAAGAATTCTCTTCACATAGATAAGCCTATGGGAAAACAATGGTGTGCATACCGAAAGGTGTGTACAAGAGTTCGTAGCACAACCCAAATGCTCGAATCACCCCCAACTATTCCATTATTGAGGACTTATCTTAGATTCCCTATGTGATTTCATCCCTAGAGGTGCTTCAAAGTTTCTCCATGCAAAAAAGTGCATTTTTATCTTCAATAGGAGCTACTGACTCCTCGAGCCTGTTAGCACTCGGTAAATTTCCTAGAGGTTGAAAAAGAAGAAATCTACAAAGGTAACTTTATCCAACCACTTTTAAATCTGGGATCTAGCTCTTCCAGCTTCAGAGAGGGATCTCTCTATATAATTTAGCTTTGTTTTAAGTTTAGATTTTAGGCTAGGTAAAGGAATGGGTAGGGTTTGTTGTAAAAGTGTTTTTTGAATTGGTTGGAAAAGTCTAAACATCCATTGGGCTATGGGGTCTGTTCTTAATAAAAGTGAAATACAACCAAAAATGTCAAGGAAGACTTTAGCAGGGTGAGATAATATACTCACTGGATCTTTAATAGTTTGGGTGATGGACAGAAGAAAAGACGAGAAAGATAATTTTCAACTAAAAAGCAGTTAAGAATTCTTTAATTGAAAACACCAGAAGATAAGCACTGAAATCTTTCGAGTCGGAAATAGGGTACGCGAAGGTAAATCCTACAACTTTACGTTACTCTTAAATATTAGTTTCAGAAAACAATATGATCACAAAGCAAGAAATACATTCAACATAAGAGAATAACTTCACCAGTGAATACATGCAAGAATCCTGTAAAAGTGTCTCATTTTATTAATGGCAGATCTCTTCAAAAATGATACAGTCTGATAGCGTCAGGGTGTAAAGATGAACCCCCAATACTTTGAAAGGTGAAGTATTTATAATTCAAATTACAAACGTTTCTGTCGTAACTAATCAGGACGTGCTCATTCTATTTTTAGTCTAACTAATTTAACTAATCAAAACTGCTTGATGATTTGGCGCAACTGCACACGAAATTTCTGGGTAGACCATTGATGAAGCCTTTGCACGACCTCATCCGACTGGAAAGGTGACTGGACCTGGACAACTCATTTGCTAATCGAGCAGATAGCAGAGTTCCTCCCATCTGAGATGACTAGGCACAGTGACTTTGAGCAGTCTCCGATACACCTCATCCATGTTTGTATACTTAGCGAATGTAGGCTTAGTGAGGAATATGTATCGAATCTCGTGTTGGATGTTGATGTCCCACTGAAGGGCATCCAGGAATTCTTTTCCAGTGATGCTCCCTTGTATGCCTGCGAACTTTGAACTATCCTTGGAAACTTCAGCCAATCTCTTCTTGTAATCCTGAAGTGTCATCGGTTTATCATTAATAACTCTCAGATCAGGCAGACCTTTCTTTTGAAGAGCCTCAATCTTATTGAAAAACCTTTGTACCCTCTGGTCCATGATCTGAACCTTTTCTTCCAATTGAAGCATTAATCCTCTCTTGGTCAAAACTCTCTTGACCTCAAGGATGGTCTATGTTCTCTCTTCTATCTTCAGCTCTTATAGCTCTTCTCTGGTCTTAGAATTGAGGAATTTGATAATATCATTTGCCTGAGTTGGTCTATCTCCCAATTCTACTCTGATCTTCTCAATAGCCTGTTTACTCCTCTGGACCAACTCGTTCTGCTTGAACATGATTTGGATCATGGGCCAGATCTCATTCATGGATTTTGTGATGTTTGTCCATACATTCTCTTTGACCTCAGCCAAAGTCTTCCCTGCTACTGTTTTCTTTTGGAGCTGTTGTAGTTCCTTCCTGAGCTGCTCAGTTACCTGCTTTTCTTTGGAGAGACTTGTCTGGAATGAAGTTTTGAGTTCCTGGAGGTTCTCAACTTCTTTCTTAAGCCTAATGGTCTCTGTCTCTTGCAGGTTCATATTTTCCATGGATTTAGCAAGGTCTGTTATTCCCTCTAGTGGTGTCACTGGTGTTGCAGATGGAATTGTTGTTACTGCTGTTGTGCTCAATCCTGCAATTGGGATAGAACTCAATGGAATGCCCTCCATGGGCTTTTGTTGCTCTTTCTATTTCAATAATCTCTCCATCTCAGCTTCCATTTCTTTGAGCTGAGCATTCTGCTCCATGAGCAGTTTTAGCATCTCGTCCTTCTCGCCTTCGTTCTCTGTTATCTCCTTCGCCTGCGAGTCCTCTGTAGGAGGGAGCTTCAGTTGTTTCCTCAAGGAGGCTATATCTGCATTCTTCTTCTTTATCATCTCTTCGGCAGTTTTGACATTCGAGGGATCATAGCTGATCTTGAGGACCAGCTCCTCCAAAGTTTTGATTCTGTTATCTTTTGCGAAGGATGAAATCTTCTCCAGCTTGAGCTGCATTTGAGCATTGTTGAGTGACACCTACAATTTTGCTGCAGAAGCGGAAGCATGTGCCAATGTATAGAATATCATCTCCCATGTTTGTTTGTGCAGATCCATCTGATCTGCTGGATGCACGTCGTTCGTCTGAAACTCGAAGGAGGCCCTCTTGTAATATGTGATAACCTTGGGGTCTGGTACCTATGCCTGGAGGAAAGCCATGTGCATCCTGGCCCTCTCTGTGTCAAATGCCGACAGCAGCCTATGATGCGCAGTGGACGACTGCTTTCGAAACTGAGCGTAAGTACTGCTGGTGAGGGTCTGATTTCTTTTCTTAATCAGCTCGTACTTATCGAAGATGCTCAACTTGGGCCCAGTCNGTCCACTGGAGAATCTGTGGATTTCTTCGGTAATGATGGAGTGATGTCCTTAAAAATGTTCGAACCAAAGGACGAAATCACAAACTTGGTCACTGTGGCCGATGGAGTCTCTTTTTCTTTTGTCTGGCCAGGAACTGACGTTGTGTTGGTCCTCTTCATGTGCAACTGGAATTCTTCAGATGACACCTCTTTAACCTACGGAGACGAATCCTGTCGCGGTCTTTTTTCCTTAGGGACCTGTGGCATGGACGTTGGCGGCACAGAGGTCGGAGGATTCTGCTGCTCTACTTCAACCAAGGTGTCGGGCACCCACACAGTCTGGTTGGTAAATTTTTCTATATCGGGCTTGGACTCATGAATATAAGGGATGTTTTTATTTTTCACCCGCATTTCAGAAATGATCCCGCATGGATCATAGTGCCATGGGAAACTGCTAAAGAATTTCATTTCTTTCGACATTTTGTCAGCTTCTTCCCCGGTGCCTCGACTATTGCAAATAAAAGAGCCAATCTGCCCCTTGACTCTCAATTGCTGCTTCTTCTTCAGGGAAACAAAATGAATGTCATCTGAATTCATGATCTGCCTTATATACTCTAACACAAAGATTCTTACCGGCACATACTTTGGCAGTTTGTAGGGTGCCAATTAACACCCGAAGACTCAGATCTCGGTGTAGTTTTGATACAGGTACCAGTCCCCTGTCTTTCAATTGTCCGATAAATGCAGAATTCTCTGGACCTCGTCGTTTATCTGTGGCTCGGGCCTGCCGCTCAACATGCTTACCACAAGGTGGTAGATGTTATCACCCCATAATTTATGGGAATCAGCTGATGACTTGGATATTATCTATATCTGGTGATTTGGTTCACAAATGATATTTCATTCTTCAAATAATTTGTGGAAAGAAAAAGAAAAAGAAAAGAAAAAGAGAAAAGAGGGAAAAAAGATTTGAAATAAAAGCCCCATGCAATAACAAGTGACTAGGTCATACCTTTCAAGCATGACCTAGTTCTTTTAAATTTTCAACGTCGATAGGATAGTGAATGCATCTGACCAGACCCTCTAATCCTGATCAGATAGCCCCTAGGTTAGGATTAGTGAATACATCTGATCAGACCCCCTAATCCTGATCAGATAGTCCCTAGAAAGAATAAAATATTAACCCAACTGTTTAATCTGGGTTAATTGCTTTGTAACAGTAGGTTAGGACGTAGGTTAATTGCTTTGCCCCTTGCCATAATGAAGCCAGATTGAAAAAAAAAAGCTTACCACGTGACTCCAATGCCTGAGTATAATTGAATTGATGTTCCCCTTGGTGGTGTATATGAGAATACCGAAAGAAGACCCATATGAACACCCTTATCCTAAGTTTTCCCTACGTATGAACTTTTTCCGCCCCCTACCTATGTCTCATGCACCTTTCAAAGGCCAAGATCTCGGCGCTTAAATCAACGGTTCTTATAGCATTCCGGACCCCCCCCGCACGTTCTGCCTTTAACGAAGGGGGGGGGGTCTGAAGTCAGAGATAACTTTTGCACAGATCTGGACGGTCCAGGAAGGAGCGCGCCAATCCACC
>JASDQU010736568.1:668102-685271 GCA_032191745.1 Picea mariana
CACCCACACAGTCTGGTTGGAAAATTTTTCTATCTCGGGCTTGGACTCATGAATATAAGGGATGTTTTTATTTTTCACCCGCATTTCAGAAATGATCCCGCATGGATCATAGTGCCATGGGAAACTGCTAAATAATTTCATTTCTTTCAACATTTTGTCAGCTTCTTCCCCGGCGCCTCGACTATTGCAGATAAAAGAGCTAATCTGCCCCTTGATTCTCAATTGCTGCTTCTTCTTCAGGGAAACAAAATGAATGTCATCTGAATTCATGATCTGCCTTATATACTCTAACACAAAGATTCTTACCGGCACATACTTTGGCAGTTTGTAGGGTGCCAATTCACACCCAAAGACTCGGATCTCGGTGTAGTTTTGATACAGGTACCAGTCCCCTATATTTGCGTTGTCCGATAGATGCAGAATTCTCTAGACCTCATCGTTTATCCGTGGCTCGGGCCTACTGCTCAACATGCTTACCACAGGGTGGTAGAAAAGATCAATAAATGCCTTGAAGCTATACTCTGTGGAATTGTGCTTCAATAAAGATGTCCATGTTGTGACTGGCTGAGGCCTTCCATCTACGTCCATCTTCTGCATGGAGAAACTTAATCTGTCTGCTTGAAAGTAAACAAACATATAGGCTAGTACAGATGAGTATCTGAACATGCCTTCAGTGCCAAAATTTACAAACTGCTCGTGAATATTATCCACCAAAAAGGTGCTAAAATCGAACTGGGTGGTGGGCTTTTCATCATTGGAAAAAATGGACAGAAAACCCAGAATGGGCTCATCTACCCACTGGTCGGAATAGTACCCAAGCAAAGCAAAAAGGGAAGAAATGACCTGGTTTCCTTTGGTGGAGAAAATGGACGACGGGTAAGGGGGATTTGTGGAAGGGAATTGAGCGGAGGGGGGAAGGAAAAGCTCGAATATTTGAACTCTCTGGGGAAAAGTCATTTTTTGATACAGTTCTGTGAGGATTTACAGGTTGAAAGGAGAAACTGAGTCGGCACAGGGAATTTGCATCATTTGGTCAATGTCTTCGGGAGTGATGAAGAACAGGGTGTCTCCGGACAAGGAGATGACTGCTCTTTGTTCAGGGATGTAGTGAGCCTGGAATTTAAGCACAAACTCAGGGAAGTGATGGATCTGGGGAAAAAGGTACAGGGGCAAATTGGACTCCCAGAGTCCAATTTCATCGCTCTGGTCCAGGAAAACTTCCCTGAGCCATGGCTGGAGGTCTGAGAAATCGAAACCGCATATGGTATCTACGATTAGTCTGTCTTTGTCAACTAATGGGACCTTGTCTAGGTCAATAGGAGGAGGGAGAAACATGTTCTCTTCTCCTTCTGTTGTTCTGGGTTTCGGTGCCATTCCTACAACAATACTTGCAATAAAACACGACGTTAGTAAGGAGGCTGACTGTGGAAAAGGGTGATGGAAAGCAATGGAGGAGTAAAAGGTAAAATTCCCGTGCAATGGGTGAATAGCGAATGCAGGGGGAGAAACGACAGTTTTATTTAAAACTGGGGTCGGTCGAGCACGGGAGACAAGTCAGCTTGGTAACGTATACGTTACCAAGTAATAAATGGACAATGGGCCACTTGAGGGTGAGATGGCAGGTGACGGTGGACGAAAAATACGAATGGGTGACGTGGAGGCTAGGGATTGGAGGTGAAAGTCGCTAAAAGGGGCTGGTCATGAGCGAAAATGTGTAGGGGACTGACAGCAGTTATGGGATGTGACTGACTTGGGATCAAGTGGGACAAGTGGAAGATGACATCCACAAGTGACGAGGGTTGTCAGATAGCAGATGGGGGATGGGACTTCAGGACCAATAGGATGATGCCACATATGACCAGGGTCCCGCCAGAGGAGAATAACAATTCCAGACCCCCCCCCCCTTTGGTTAAAAGTAGAACGTCAGGGGGGGTCCGAAAACCATCTTAAACCGTTGATCTGAGTGTACGTTTCCTGGCCGTAGATCTTAGCATGCCTTTTATCTCTCATTCCGGACCCCCCCCCTTCCGTTAAAGGAAGAACAGACAGGGGGGTCCGGAATCTAATCTGGATCATGGATCTGAGCGCTCGTTTCTAGACCGTCCATATCTGCGCAATTCTTAACACCGATTCTGGACCCCCCCCCCTCGGTTAAAAGTAGAACGCTCGGGGGGGGGTCCGGAAAGCTCTGTGCACCGTAGATCTGAGCACCACAATCTAGACCATCCAAATGTGCATGGATTATAAATGAGGGGCGGAAAAACACATGTATTGGGAAAAACTTAGGATAACTGCGTTTTTATGGGTTTTTTCCCAAACTTTTTACATGGACACCACCAAGGGACTTCGACCAAACTATTCTTAGGCAGTTGAGACATGGTGTAACATTTTCATCGAGCTGGTTTCATTGGGGTGAAACAAATGAAGCAACTAACCTACATTCTAACCTGTCTTTCTAGGACAATTAACCTAGATTAAACTGTTGGGTTAAGAAATTACTCTACCTAAGGGCTATCTGACCAGGATTAGACAGTCTGGTCAGATTTATTCACTAATCTAACCTAAGGGCTATTTGACCAAGATTAGACAGTCTGGTCAGATTTATTCACTAACCTATCAACATTAAATTTAAAAAGAACTTGGCCATGCTTGAAAGGTATGGCCAAGTTACTATTATTGCATGGGGCTTTATTTCAATTCTTTTATGCCCTCTTTTCTTTTTCTTTTTTCTTTATTTTTCTTTTCTCTTTTCGTTTTCTTTTTTCTTTTCTTTTTCCTTTTCTTTTATTTTCTTTTTCTTTTTCCTTTTTCAAATTATTTGTAGAATGAAAAATCATTTGTCAACAAAAACATAGAGACAGATAATATCATAGTCACTAGTTGATTCCCATAATTTATGGGGTGATAACAGATCCTACAAGTTATGAGGTTCAATACTACATATGTGAAGCCTTGTCTTCCTTATCATGTCTCCTTCCAAATTGATTTCTTGTATTCAAAACACATTATTAGGAGGACTTTCATCAATGAAAGTGCCTCGAAATGTGTAATTTTGTCATCTTGTTGGAAATCCATTGGCTCTCCTGAGTTGGCTCCATATCCTACACTGCTAACCACTTTTGATGGACATTTGTTTAGGCCTCACAGTGTCATTTCCTCCTTCCTTTTCCAATTGGGGGGGAATTCCATTTTTGTATAGGTGGAAGTGGTCGATGCTCCACTCGACTAGAAATTGTTGCTAGGAAGGAGTTGGATATATGCAATGATGATGGTCATCTCTTTGGTCTTCAAAGTTTGGTGCTTCCCTCATGAAGGGAAAATCATCGTGATAGAACAAATGCCATTTACCCACTCTAACTCCACAGTGAATCCAAGATCTATGGTCCCATTGATTTAAAACTCTCAAACGTCAACTATGAGCATTGGTGTCAAAATGTATCCTTCATTGATGGGAACGTTTAACTTCTTGATGCCTATTTTGTATATTCATGCTACCCTGGTTGGCTACCAAAAATCAACCCCCCTGATTGTCGTCACACAAGTGAATTTGTTCTGAACCACATATTTCAAGGATCCCTAGGTGTTACCCTCACCGTGTGAATCGATTGAAGGTCTTGTGCATGTTGGGAAAGCCATGTTATTGTATACAACTAAGATATCTTATTGAGCAAACTAACAAGATGTTGCAGATTTTGATCCCACTCCTTCATGGACAAAAAAAGTGGATCAGTTTCCAGAGCCCATATGAGCCATGAATTCTTGAAATTTAATCAATTTTCTTGACACTATATTTCTTTCTAACGAAGCTATTCTTGAGGCAATGACAGGGCCAAAATGACCATGAGAGGATCTGCATCATCAATCTTATTTTCTCCCAGGACTCGATCAAGTTGAAAAAGGAGAACTTTGATTAACTTTGAGCGAAGGTGTTCATTGTCCCGTGAACCCCTTGGAAAATCATGGTGTCTATGTTGAGGGGAACATGGCCAATATATCAGAAACTATTTTGATTGACATCTCCAAGACCTCTAGTGTCATGGAAAATGTGTTTAACGATGTAGACTATTCTCCTTAAGAGATATACGCACATACCTCTTTGTTTAAATACTCTTGTGATGTTTCTTCCTGGTCCTACAAAGAAATTCCAAGCATTGAACCCATATTTTCAAGCATGAAATTCGAACGTACAAAAACTCTAAGCATGTTCGACAAAAGTTATGACTTGTGAATCCAAGGAAGGTGGCAACAATCAAGGTAGAGGTAGAGATATTGTTTAAGGCTAGTTTCATCTATCTAGTTCCTCTCTCTGAATGGGTGTCGAATCTTGTTCCTGTAGATAAGAAGCAGGGAACCATTCATGTCTGTATGTATTTATATGATCTGAAGAAGGCATATCCAAAATAAAACTTACTGTCACCATTTATCGATTAGATTATCTACAAGTGTGCGGGAAGTGAAATATTTTCATTTATGGATGGATTTTCTAGTTACAATCATATTCAAATCCGGCCCATGGATCAACATAAGACTGTGTTTATATGTCCTTGGGGGAATTTCGTACAAGAATATGCCTTATGGCCTTAAAAATGTTGGGGCTACCTTCCACCTTAAAAATTTTGGGGCTACCTTCCAGCAAGCCATGTTGTTCGCTTTTCATGACTTAAAGCATATTGTTGAGGCATATATTGATGATCTCTTTGCTTGCTCTCGCAAGAGAGTAGATAATCCAACTCATATTAAGATTATTTTTGAAAGATGTCAGTACTATCTCATTTGGTTAAACCTGAACAAGTGCATTTTTGTGTCGTTTTGAGGCATCTGTTAGGATTCATCATTTCCAACAAGGGGATCATGGTTGATCCTTTTAAGGTTGAGGAAATAGTTTAGTTCCCCCATGTTGGATAGGTATTTTTGGATGCAATGTTGGGAGAAAAATACTAAGTATAAGGAAAGTGTGTAGAGGAAGGAAAGTAGCACGTGGCTAAGACACATTCCACCAAAAAGTGCATAGGAGGAAGAAAGCGCGCAGGAGGAAGTTAACACACAGACATAAGAATAAAGAAAGAGAGAAAGAGAATAAATAACGAAAGAAGGATGACAACATGATATTCCAGATATAGAATAACAACATAAAAGTAACATGAAGAGTGAAATGCAAAAGAAATCAGACGAACAGTCAGTTAACTGAGACGGCCATGCATTGTAATGGGCTATTTTTGGGATAAATAGACTAGGGTTTCAAGCCCTACATTTTGGGGTATAAATATGTAACGGGTTGGGAGATAAGAAGAAGGATGAAAGATTATGCATGAGTCATGAATGTAATAGTCAATTGGTAAGAATAAATATGAATAAAGAGAGAGTTTATAGATGATATTGTGCCTTTTGGTATCTACTTTTCTATGCGTGCTTATGAATTATGTTGTTATGCTTCGTAGACTAGACTTAGTTTATGGATTAATTATGGCGTAATATTCATGATTATGATTGTGAATAATCTCTATAATAATCAGGAATATGCTAAGCAGAGTAATCTTAATCATAGAAAGTAATACTAACTAGAGTTGAATCGCCTGCATAAGTCTAACAAGGAAGAATGAACCGTCCCCCTATCTCCATTTCCTTGACTACTGCAAAATTCTGGTTCTTGTAGTCCCAATAGATACCTTGGGTGAGACTTCATATGTGCAAGCAGGTGATGCCGAAAGGGTTATTGTGTTGTGGGTTTGTTGGTCATAGGTAAACCGAACCTTGGGTCTTACAACCTGTGCGCAGAACAGTAAATCCAACAAATGGTTCTGTTGTCAGAAATGGGAAATTGTGATTAAGGGAATGTTTTGGAGGCCGACTAAGAAGGACATCACAGACTTGTTAGAACTAAAATAATGGGAATTTGCACGAAAATAGAACAAGAACTCTAGGATGAGTGACAAGCAATGGATGCAAAGGTATGTGTTCACAAATCTGCATGAACTTTTCCTTGGAAAATTTCCAAACATTCTAACGGAGTGGCTAGAAAGGTTAGTAGAAAAAATGGGAAGGTTAAGTTCTACAACATCAAAGAATCGGACTCCTAAATTAGTCAGACAACTGAAATTGGTAAGTAACCTAACTACTTGAGCAGTTGATTTTTGGTTGGATAGTGTACTAGGGGGATATGTTATAGAATTTGCAGTAGATTGCATTCAATTATACATTGTTGTTGAAAGAGATTATTTCAAAGGTCCACATGGGAGGTTATTGAAATCATTAAATATGTGGATAAAAATGTTGTTATGTGAAAAACACATGATGATAATAAAGTTCGACGACTAAAAGGACTTTGCGCACATAGGGGGAGCCGGAGGATGATAGGAGGATTATATGAGAGAATGAAGAGAGCAATTAAAAAGGAAGGAAGGGAATGAGGATGAAAGAAGGAAGTACACCAGAGGAAGAGTACGATTTTAGAGATTTTCACAGATGAAGGAGCTACAAGAGGCAAAAGACTAGGGATGGGAGAGAAGAGTCACACAATTAGCCAGGGGAAAGAGAACCTTGCGCACTAATCCAAATCGTGGAGATACCATATATAGGAGGAGAAGAAGAGGAGATTCAATCCAATCCAGTAATAGAGGAGCCAGTAATTCCTACTCAGACATGATCCTGCATTGAATCCACGACCCCGGGTGCATCACCACAATCAGAGATATCATTTGAAGAATTGTCAAAATCCATCGTAGTTAGTCGAGGAAAGATTAGTAGCAGTCAGAATAGTGGGAGTAGTGCATCGAGTCAAAATCAAAATCAGATTCCACTAGCATCACCAAGAAGAGGGACTACACAAACCAACATGGCAGGAGTAGATAATACTCTTATACTTCCTAAATTCAAGGGAGTGGAGTCAGAGGATCTAGAACAACATTTGTTTGTCTATGAAATAGTTTGGGCCGCTAAGAACATACAGGACGAGGCTGTGAAGATTTCCCATTTCGCGACAACATTTAGAGGTCGTGTGCTAGTATGGTATATGAAGTTATAGAGTATTATGCCTACAAGACAGGCTAGGAATTTGGCAGAGATAAAACAAGCACTACTAAAGGATTTCAAAAATCCAAATTCAAAGTCGCAGTACATCACCGAACTAAAAGAGATCAAACAGGTACAAACATAGTCAGTATGGGATTTTGATCAACAATTTAAGGATGTGATGGGGAGATTGAATTTCCAAATTCTAGATCAAGAACATCAAGAGTGGTTTATTGCAGGACTTCTACCACACATTTGTAGGCCCCTAATTCAATACAAGGTTACGTCGCAACCAAAGTATTTGGAAATTGCAATGAAACTAGAGGCATCACTGGCAGAAGATATTGGATGAATGGCACAAGTTCAGATGCAGTTGGTTGCATTGACAATTCAATTGGCTGAGCTTACCAAAGGAAGGGAGAAAGGAGAACAAGTGTGTTGTACCAAGTTCAGGACGAAGGGCCATCACAAGGGGGAATTCCCAAAATTCATTACTAGGGGGGATACTGCGAGATATGTAAGAAATGGGACCATCACCCCATTGAGTGTCCCTTACTACAGAAGTATCGAAGTACACCAAACAACATGTTTTGCAATTTTTCCAAGTTGGTAGGGCATGAAGAGAAGGAGTGTCGTGCATTCGACCTAATAAGGGGGAACACATCGGATATGTACAGGATCCAAGAAGAGAATTCCATCGCAGAGAGGGGTAGTGAACAATATAACAGTGAGAGAGGTTTCAATCAAGGGAATAGAGGAAACTTTGGTAGAGGTCAAGGTAGAGGGACTTTTGTTAGAGGAGGATAAGGACCAATTATCTGTTATAATTGTAATCAACCTTGACACTTAGTCTATGATTTCCAGAACCCATGTACAACATGCACATATTGCAGAGCACTGGATCACTCAATAGAAGACTGTCCCCAACTAGTTACGAAGTGGCAGGCCAGAGGAAACCCAAACCAAAATCTGAATTAAAATGTGCAGATGATATCAACCAAAAGATGCAATGAAGGACCAATAATAGCAGTTGTTATGCACGGAGGAGATAGAACAGGGATTGATATGACTAATCAAGGAAAGTATCCTGAGCAGTGGGTAAGGAATTTAGCGGGGCCTATACCACCATTCGATCCATAGCAGGAGAAAGAGACATGTAAGAGAGCTAGAAAATAAATACTTGGACAATAGGGGGAGCATCAACATCATCGTTGCCTCGGATATAAGATCGCGTTGTGCTAGATAAGCCAACGGTGCAGGTAAGTACACTAATAGAATTCTTAAGGATTTGTGTAGAACTAATGAAAGGTAGAATCGCATTAAGTACATTATATGACATGATTGATCACTGCACAAAAGCAAGAGAAACCCCTATTGCGCAAATAATGGTAAACTAGGTAATACGCAGGAAGAGAACCAATGGAGAATTCAAGTTCAATGCACAGATTGGAGAGTATCATGTGGATAATTTTATCCTATACTTAGGGTCTGATGTGAATGTGCTACCTAATAAGACATGGGATATGATGGGCGAATCCGAGCTAGTATGGTCCCCTGTCTAGTTAAGGCTCTCAAATCAGAATAAGATAGTCCTGATTTGATGACTGACAGGGGTACCTATGAACATAGATGGGTTGCAAAGCAGAGAAGAATTTGAATTTATTGAGATAGTAGATGATATTCAACCATATCCAACATTGATGGGACTAGAATGGGCCTTCGATAACTAGAAAATAATTAACTTGAAAAGGAGGGAGATGATATTCGAGGTTGGGGATATGAAAGTTACTCCACCTTTAGACACATCATAAATAAAGAAATACACAGAGCCAGCAAGAGGGAATGGCATTGACAACTTATTCAATCTGACTGCACGTATGGAGGATTATGTCGACCCGACAACATATGGTGTGTTGAGTTGGAGAATTATCAGTTTGTGTGCATCAGATTCAGAAGTCGGTCTAGAGAATTGGAAGTAGAGGATGCATTAAGTGTCAACTAGATTGTGTGCATGTATAAACTGATCCTTGCACTGGATTGGGACGGAGCTATGTGACCCACCTAGGTACGATGGACTAACTGAGATTAGCATGTTTATAAAAGTATTTGAGTTACAGGTACCCGAACAACAGAGGTTGTTAGCACTGGATGTCATCTTAGAGGCAACTCTAGCTAGATGGTGGGATGCACATAGAGAGGGAATGAAAGATTGGTCACAATGCAGTAGACTAATGCAGATACGCTTTAGCCTCAAGGAAGAAGAAATTGCATAGAAATACACAGGAAAGAGCGACCTGATAGGTCACATGGAAAAATGTATGGTTTTATGGCGCTCAGTATCGGAAATCGAGTGGATGCATAGATTAATACACACTTTGGACATGATCCTGAAGAATTGGTATTTAGAATTGGAAATGCGTAGGGAGACCGCAAGATGGGAAGAATTGTCCTAGAGATTCAAAATCACATTCACATTTGAACATGAATCTCCATCTATATATGCAACACTACGGGAAATTCGAACAAATATCTTCTCAGAGGTAGAGACAATGGAAGTAGTACATGTATGCAGTGTGTATAAAGACAAGATGATTGTCCATAAGCTATTGGAATTCTATAATGTAACAAAGGAAGAGTACGAGGAAGAGGATCCCAGGAATGTATGAATACCTAAGACAGAAGGAGCACGAGCATTAGAAGGGCCATATCTTGCATTCGACTCATACACACAACCTATAAAGACGAAGAAGGTAAACATTGGGACAAGGAAGAATCCTAAGTTTTCACAGATATGAGATTATTGGAACAATGAGACAATTGAGAAGGTTGCAGACTTATTGCGGGAATATCAGGATTTACTCCCAACAACATTTTCAGAGATGAAGGGGATAGCATGAGACTTAGGCGAGATGAAGATTCCCATGAAACTTGGAGCTAAGCTAGTATGATAGAGACCTTAAAGGTTAAACCCGAGGTACAAGGAGAAGGTCAAGGCTGAAATAAACAAGATGATCGATGCAGGAATCATTGAACTAATAGTAGAATCCGAGTGGATTATCCCAATGGTGGTGCATGAAGACAAGAAGACAGGGGTAATTAAGATCTGCGTGGATCTAAGGAAATTGAATGACGTATGATTACATGATCCATTCCCAACATCATTCACAGATGAAGTACTGAAAAACGTAGGAGGTCAAGAAACTTATTCTTTTATAGATGGATTCTTTGGGTACCATCAGATAAGAACCGCACATGAGAATAGACACAAAACCACTTTTGCGATGGAAAGGGGCAGTTATCAGTATACAGTTATTCCATTTGGATTGAAGAATGCCCCTGCATTGTTTTCTAGAGTAGTAGTGGCATCATTCAAGGAGTTCATCCATAAATTCCTAGAAGTTTACTTGTATGATTAGATGGTGTTCAGTCTACTACAAGATCATATAGAATTTCTTTGACTCATGTTAGATCGATGTAGATAGTTTCAGATTTCACTAAACTTAGATATGTGTATATTTTGTGCATTGTTTGGAATTCTACTAGGAAATATAGTATGCAAACAAGGACTATTGGTTTATCTATCCAATATTGCAGTAAATTTGGAGTTGGAACCTCCGACATCAGTCAAACAGTTGAGGGAAAAGTTGGGTCATATAGGTTATTACAGGAAATTTATCAAAGGATATGCACATATTACAACACCCATGGAAAAGTTACTAAAGAAGGAAGCTAAGTTTCAATGGAATGAGGACTACCAGAAGGGGTTGGATACGTTGAAACAAAAACTGGTAACTACACCAATTTTGATCTTTCCGGAGTGGAACAAGGAGTTCCATGTACATGTAGATGCATCATCCATAGCATTGGGTGTAGTGTTGTCACAACCAGGAGAATGGGACATCGATCATCCAATCATGTTTGCAAGTAGGAAGTTGTCTATATCTGAAATGAATTATACCACTACAAAACGGGAAGCATTGGCAATGGTCTATGTGCTACAAAAGTTCAGGCACTACTTACTGGGGTCCCACTTCAAGATGTATACATACCATTTTGCATTTAAGTACTTAGTCAACAAGCCCGTATGTTGGCAATGCGACAGCCATCTCATGTTTTCGATATTTTTATGAATAACTTAATTTACAACATGAGATTTTTAAAATTCATTGTTTGGCATGTATATAGGATCTTCTTTATTGTTATCATTTATAGATTGTTGTTTGTATGGTTTACATTAATTTTGAGAGTGGTCTTGATGTTGTATTCTTTTCTTTTGTCTGGTTTTAATTTCATGACTTTCAACATGAAATTCAAACACCATTTCATTTCATTTTCTACAGAGTTTTGACGCCAACGGATGAACTTCATGATTTGGGAATTTGTCACTACCTCTTATTGAATTTGTCTGTTGTATATCATTGTTGCTTGTGAACTTTAAGAATGGCTTGGATGAGTTGTGTTTCTAGAATTGTTTATGGCTCATGTCTTGTGTTTCTAGAAGGTTGCATGATTGATTAAAAGCAAGCTACAAAATTTGGCTATTTGAAACTCTTTTTATTCCGAGACTGGTTTGAAATGATTTACATGACCTTTTATCATAAGTTTTGAATGATATCAAAAGGATCTAGTTATTATAACACAATTTGTTTGAAATTTTATTATTAATGACATCCTACATAACCCATTTTGTATAACAAAGTTGGGTCCTCAATAATTATCAAATGACATGAGGGTTGGATGATGCTAACGCCTCTGTAACGCTGTAATGATATCACTTAATCTTGTAAGACCAAGTATAGAAGCACCTTATCTCAACCTTTATTCCGATACTTGAATTATCATATGTTCGAATTGGTTGGAACTCAACATAGTATTCTTATGGAAAAAACACATGTTATATATGGGGTTGAAACTTTCAAACTGTGAACAATGCATTTTGAGCCAACGCACCATAACCATCATCGGCACTTTGTTGATATGGTTACCATTGCACATGTCACTCTCATTTAAGATTGGGATCATATTGAAACATGCATGCTTTAGACACTAATGACACTCGCAACCATTATTAAAATAGTTAAATGATTGATGCATTGGGCTTTGTGATCAATAGATATCTTAATGGTGATGCAAATATTGACTAGGATTCTATGGCTATCCTCTTAATAGTCAGTGGTTAATTAATTATATTTTCATTGATTATTTTTCAGGAGTAAGGTGTCTTTGTTTGACCCGGTGATAAGCTCGAGGATATTCATGTGCCCTACGGAATGAAGTGAAGCATGTGGTTTTTTTTATGATGTCAAATTAGAGATGCAACCATATCATGAATTGTTTGTCTATTCTCGCATCAAAGAAAGAACAGAAAATAGCAGGTTTGGGGATTCCCGTCATTCCACAGGGAGTGGTTTTTGAACACCATTTACAATCAAATGAAGAGGAATTTTAGGAAACCGTTAAAAAACCACTTGGGAAAAAGGTCTATTTACATAAACCTAGAAGGGTTTCTCCAAAAACGACATATTATAGGATCTGCAAGTGAATCTTCAAGGCTGATGTTTCAAGATTTCATCCACAACAGACTGGAGAGGTAATTTTGCGGGGCACATTACGAGACAATGATGAATCATTTTGAGAATCATCGAAAACCCATTTTGCAGAACGGTTTTCTTTAGCTTAACCACAAGCAAATTCCAAAAATGGTGAATGTTTTAGCACGTACGGGTTGTTCTTTGAAGTGCAATTTTCCAGATTTCGCCTAAATTCGTCAAAGAAGTTTTCAGCTCATAAACCAAGGATTAATATGGAGGAAACATATTCTATTATGCATCTGAATGATTTGATCTATCTTTGATTAAAACCAACTCTGTTATAAGTGGCTCCCAGCCCATTATTTTTTTAGTATTTTTTATTTTATGAGATCCTACTCTATCCTGTGAGATAGGAGAATGTGATCTCAAGTCACTTTAAATACTGTTCATTTTGTAAGCAACATATCGTCTTGGCTAGAACATATTATAGGCATGTGACTTTCAGAACTATATGGACAACTGATCCGCATTTGGCTTTAGACCAGTGTGAAAATTGTTCCATCTATGTTTTTCCTTTTTATTATGAAATATTGATATGTTACGCAGCTTTTGCCTCTTTAGCATATGATATTCCATTTCATTGAATGCTTTAAAATCTTGTCTATAACTTGTTGTTCCATAGTCTATGACTGTGATTGTTATATCAATTATAATATCATGATTTATGCCTGATGTTTAATTGATGGATAAAATGAATGCTTCACATAAAGATTTTTCTTACTGTAATCATTCATAATTATAAGATCACTGGATCATACATGTCTATTATTTTGTTCTTATATCCTAGTTGTAAATAGACATCTTGAATTTATTTAGGAGACATTAGTATGAGCCTGCTGCAGATTTCCTTCACAGGCGAGATAGCTGGAGTTTTGGATCGTACAGAGGCATAGACACATTAAGAAACTAGTAACAGGTTAGCTTTATTTGCTTCTAATTTTACTCATTTTAGTTATTAGTGAAATAAGAAAGTTATTTGATCGGCTTTGACCATCACTCTATCTTTGTTTCAAATCATGTTTTACTTATGATTCTTAGATATGTGATTACAAAACAGAAAATACAAAAATATGTGCTTTCTTTATCTACTTTTGAGAATGATTACAAAACATTGATTTTGCAAGGCTTTTCACTAAAACTTGCAACCTGTAATTATTTTGTTCATAAATGACATGTTCATATTTACCTTTTTGTTTAATACATTTGTAAATAATTAGATTAAAGTATATATATTATTATAGTTTTAGGATTAAGTAGTTTATTTCTTTTCTTTGTTTTAGGACTATAGTTGGCTAACGGAGCCATTAAACCCGTCAGAATAAATTACACCAAACGACTTAAGTTAATTAGACAACCCCGGTCTAGATCTATTCTTCCAGTTGATGGCATGTCAAATTTTCCCATCAACACATGGTTCTAGAAAGAGGGTCGACTGACAAGATGGCCTTGTAAGAGCCTTTATTTCGAATGTATTTAATTTCCCCATGGCTCCCAAAATCATTGTGTTCAAACATGCTTTCCACTTCTCATTACCTGATGTTCCCAATGAGACAATCTCTCGCTTGTCCAAACTCACCTTTGATGGTGGGGGGGATGTATCTACTAAAGACCACCTTAACAAGTTTTGGTGCAAATGCATCAAACATGAAATTTATGATTTAAAAGTTTTGTGCAGATTGTTTGCTTTTATTTTTAGGGGTCGGATTAAACATTGGTTTGAGTCTTTTCCAGCATATCACATTTTTTATTGGTTTCAATTTGTAGAGGAATTTTTATATGCTTTTGAAATATATGATTACAATCAATTATGTGAAGAATTTTAGACTTTACTAATCAAGGACAATTCATCTCCAAAGGGATTTTCAACAAGAATCCGTCATGTTCTCTGTAAATTTAATCTTAATGATATGTCATTTGTACTAAATCTCCTCTACGATTCTTGTGTCCCTTTCATCCAGTCATATTCATTCGCGAACGATGAACCAATTACAAATACTATCACTCAATTGCGAGAAGAATTTTGTTCGCAGGATAATAAGAATCCATCCAAAAATTTTGGACAAGCAAGGGAGGTAGAACCTATTGAAAAGGTTCTTACTAACAATCAAACTTGTTTTTCCTCTGAATCATTGTATAATCAGTCCTTGACCATCGTGGAAGAAGATTTGATGTTGAGTCAAGGTGAATGTCCATATTCTTCAAACTCTTTCTCTAATCAATTCTTAAACTCATTTATTGAAGAATACTTAGGTGATGAAATCAATCTTAAGCATTCTAACATCTCAATGAAACTGATCAGAGATATCGATATGCAATTGGTAGAAGAAACCTTAAACCTTCATCCTCAAATCGTACCTTATCAACATGAAAGATTAGATGTTTGTCATGAAATTTTTGAATTATCTATCATACCGAAGGTAAATCTAGATGATCATATTATGTTGAATAATTTATCACCAAAACAGAGTCAAAGTTTTAAGGAAAGTGAAGAGGATTGTCTTGAGAATACTATTGTTAAATATCATAGCTCAAAAGATTCTTTTCACGTGCTCATTTCTGATTCATTTTACTCTTTATATCCTGATCTCTTCTTAGATTCCGGTGGACATGATACTTTACACACAGTATCCTACTCTTTTCCGCCACAATCAGATCCTTTTGATGTGCCAAGATTTGGTGAAATTAATTCCAAACATAACATTTATGAAGTCGGATTTGATGCTCTTTCACTTTCATCACTCACATGGGAAAAATACATGCTGCGAGATTATTTTACACGGTTTATTTTTGAAAAAGGCAATGCACTCTCTCTTATGGAGATCAAACATTCTACGTTGCATATTCGTTCTTTGATTAGCTCGAATTTTAATGTTTATGCTTCACATTTTGAAAAGATCAATCTCATCAAAGGAAGTGTTCAAACCAATGATCTAATTGATGTCATGAATCCTCTTATGATGTGTTCCCCATTGATATATCCATTTCATCAAAGTCATAGTTTGCATCCTAATTTTTATGACAGGATCTTAGAATGGCTTGAATATTCGTACATAAAAAATCTTCATAATAAATATAAAGTTGTGTTTTCCTTGTTTCTACCTTAATATATAGGAAGTAAGTATGACATGATCTTTTTAGATCCTCCATGTGAAGAAATTAATGAACACTTGGAGAATTGTCAGGAGGATGGGGCACTTCGGCCTTGGTTGATGGTTATGTCAGGTCCCCATAATCTTGATAAGTTTTCCAAACTTACTTACACTCTTCCATGCCATTATGACCCATATCCCGACAGAATTACAGAATGGCTGGAGGATTCATACAAAAAGAATGTTCAAGGGAATGGTAAGGTCGTTCTTGCTTTGTTTTTAAATGATGATGATAAAGGTAAGTATGATATACTTTTATCATTTCTCTATGTACCACCATCCTTGTTAGTAATATTTGATTTTGTTTCCATTGCAGGGTTGGCATTACTCCGATGGCTACATTGGAAGCATGACTTTACTTAGCGTTTTGATTTGTTTAGTAGTTAGGGTAGGTTTAGGATTAGGTTTTCTTTTAGTTTTTTTTCTCACTGTTTCTCTTTGTAATAATGTAGTTGTGAACACAAGTGGGTGCACCAAGAGAAAGATAATATGACTGTTGTCAGTGACCCTTTTCTCTCATCTTTTCGTTGAACATTTCCTTTCAAAACACGCAGTATCATCATGAAATTTTTAAATGAAATGTAAAGAGATAAGCAAATATGAACTGTAAATTCTACCCTAACCCAAGGTGCCATGAGTAGGACTGCACTCATATTAACAGGGATAATTTTAAGGATGGAAATTTATATTAAAATGTAAAAACATGGGCTAATCTTACTAGTCCTTAATATGCAAAATGTAAAATGTTTGGCAATGGTTTTGTAAAAATATTCAAATTTCTAAGGATTTAATATAGCTTCTATCAAATATTGGTGATTTTTAAGGTAAAATAATTTTATCCTATGGAATTAGGGCGAATCGATTTTAGAAACAAAGGAAACTAGCGAATCGTGTTTTTCGAAAAAACATGGAAAATTAGCCCATTTGCGAAATTTAGCCCCTAAAATCTATGCATATTAATAAGGATTTTTCTCTTTTTCTTTTAGTCTCTCTCAAGAGATATTTTGTTTGATGATTTCAGATCCACCCTCTTGTGAATATTTTTAATTTCCTTTTTTTTGTTTTTGGTTTTGGTTCTTTTCATTTTGGTTTGATTTTGATTTGTTTTCTAAATAATTGTGTTTGTATTACCATTTCATTTGTTGAAAGGAATCAGAACTCTTATTCTTTAGTAGCAGTTGATAACTTTTCAGGCACCTGAGTAGTAAGTGTTAAAACTCAGAACAACAGAAGGAAGTTTCTATTCAAACAATGTTCTTGGTTTCTCATTAAAATCACAGGAAAACTTGATTATCCTTAACAAAATTCTAACGCCACCCCTGTTTTAATGAGAACAACTCAGTGTACTCCCCATCCTAGAGATGATTTCTTACAGAAATCTAACTGTCCAAATCATGATGGAATTCATCAATACAAAAAAA
>JASDQU010736568.1:685334-698326 GCA_032191745.1 Picea mariana
ATACCAAGGAGACATTTTCATTTTGAATCATCTTGTACTTGAACATTTAAGTGGGGTAAAAGGAGGTTGCCCCCTCGAAGAGGCTTATTATCTGATATTATCTCTTTTTCAAGGCGTTGAGTACTTTTCTTGAGGTTTTTCTATGCTATATTGATGTTTGGTTCTTAACAAAAGACCACCTTAACAAGTTTTGGTGCAAATGCATCAAACATGAAATTTATGATTTAAAAGTTTTGTGCAGATTGTTTGCTTTTACTTTTAGGGGTCGGATTAAACATTGGTTTGAGTCTTTTCCAACATATCACATTTTTGATTGGTTTCAATTTGTAGAGGAATTTTTAGATGCTTTTGAAATCTATGATTACAATCAATTATGTGAAGAATTTTAGACTTTACTAATCAACGACAATTCATCTCCAGAAGGATTTTCAACAAGAATCCATCATGTTCTCTGTAAATTTAATCTTAATGACATGTCATTTGTACTAAATCTCCTCTATGATTCTTGTGCCCCTTTCATCCAGTCATATTCATTTGCGAACGATGAACCAGTTACAAATACTATCACTCAATTGCGAGAAGAATTTTGTTCGCGGGATGATAAGAATCCATCCAAAAATTTTAGACAAGCAAGGGAGGTATAACATATTGAAAAGGTTCTTACTAACAATCAAACTTGTTTTTCCTATGAATCATTGTATACTCAGTCCTCGACCATCGTGGAAGAAGATTTGATGTTGAGTCAAGGTGAATGTCCATATTCTTCAAACTCTTTCTCTAATCAATACTTAAACTCATTTATTGAAGAATACTTAGGTGATGAAATCGAGCTTAAGCATTCTAACATCTCAATGAAACTGATCAGAGATATAGATATGTAATTGGAAGAAGAAACCTTAAACCTTCATCCTCAAATCGTACCTTATCAACATGAAAGATTAGATGTTTGTCATGAAAGTTTTGAATTATCTATCATACAGGAGGTAAATCTAGATGATCATATTATGCTGAATAACTTATCACCAAAACAGAGTCAAAGTTTTAAGGAAAGTGAAGAGGACTATCTTGAGAATACCATTGGTAAATATCATAGCTCAAGAGATTCTTTTCACGTGCTCATTTCTGATTCCTTTTACTCTTTATATCATGATCTCTTCTTAGATTCTGGTGGACATGATACTTTACACACAGTATCCTACTCTTTTCCGCCACAATCAGATCCTTTCGATATGACAAGATTTGGTGAAATTAATTCCAAACATAACATTTATGAAGTCGGATTTGATGCTCTTTCACTTTCATCACTCACATGGGAAAAAGACATGCTGCGAGATGATTTTACACGGTTTATTTTTGAAAAAGACAATGCACTCTCTCTTATGGAGATCAAACATTCTACGTTGCATATTCGTTCTTTGATTAGCTCGAATTTTAATGTTTATGCTTCACATTTTGAAAAGATCAATCTCATCAAAGGAAGCGTTCAAACCAATGATCTAATTGATGTCATGAATCCTCTNTCAAAGTCATAGTTTGCATCCTAATTTTTATGACAGGATCTTAGAATGGCTTGAATATTCGTACATAAAAAATCTTCATAATAAATATAAAGTTGTGTTTGCCTTGTTTCTACCTTAATATATAGGAAGTAAGTATGAAATGATTTATTTAGATCCTCCATGTGAAGAAATTAATGAACACTTGGAGAATTGTCAGGAGGATGGGGCACTTCATCCTTGGTTGATGGTTATGTCAGGTCCCCATAATCTTGACAAGTTTTCCAAACTTACTTACACTCTTCCATGTCATTATGACCCGTATCCCGACAAAATTACAGAATGGCTGGAGGATTCATACAAAAAGAATGTTCAAGGGAATGGTAAGGTCGTTCTTGCTTTGTTTTTAAATGATGATGATAAAGGTAAGTATGATATACTTTTGTCATTTCTCGATGTACCACCATCCTTGTTAGTAATATTTTATTTTTTTTCCATTCCAGGGTTGGCGTTACTCCGATGGCTACATTGGAAGCATGATTTTACTTAGCGTTTTGATTTGTTTAGTAGTTAGGGTAGGTTTAGGATTAGGTTTTCTTTTCGTTTTATTTCGCACTGTTTCTCTTTGTAATAATGTAGTTGTGAACACAAGTGGGTGCACCAAGAGAAATATAATATGACTGTTGTCAGGGAAGTCCACTTTGACCCTTTTCTCTCAGCTTTTCGTTGAACATTTCCTTTCAAAAAACGTAGTATCATCATGAAATTTTTAAATGAAAAGTAAAGAGATAAGTAAATCTGAACTGTAAATTCTACCCTAACCCAAGGTGCCATGAGTAGGACTGCACTCATATTAACAGGGATAATTTTAAGGATGGAAATTTATATTAAAATGTAAAAACATGGGCTAATCTTACTAGTCCTTAATATGAAAATGTAAAATGTTTTGCGATAGTTTTGTAAAAATATTCATATTTCTAAGGATTTAATATAGCTTCTATCAAATATTGGCGATTTTTAAGGTAAAATAATTTTATCCTATGGAATTAGGGCAAATCGATTTTAGAAAAAACAGAGACTAGCAAATCATTTTTTTGGAAAAAACATGGAAAATTGGCCCATTTGCGAAATTTAGCCCCTAAAATCTATGCATATTAATAAGGATTTTTCTCTTTTTCTTTTAGTCTCTCTCAAGAGATATTTCGTTTGATGATTTCAGATCCACCCTCTTGTGAATATTTTTAATTTCCTTTTTTTTGTTTTTGGTTTTGGTTCTTTTCATTTTGGTTTGATTTTGATTTGTTTTCTAAATAATTGTGTTTGTATTACCATTTCATTTGTTGAAAGGAATCAAAACTCTTATTCTTTAGTAGCAGTTGATAACTTTTCAGGCACCTGAGTAGTAAGTGTTAAAACTCAGAATAGCAGAAGGAAGTTTCTGTTCAAACAATGTTCTTGGTTTCTCATTAAAATCACAGGAAAATGTGATTATCCTTAACAAAATTCTAACGCCACCCCCGTTTTAATGAGAAAAACTCAGTGTACTCCCCATCCTAGAGATGATTTCTTATAGAAATCTAACTATCCAAATCATGATGGAATTCATCAATACAAAAAAATAATTTGTAAATGATCAAACTTTTTCCAAACTATGAGATTTTCAATATCACCCCGCTCTCTTGAATATCATGAAGTTTCTGCAAATTTATAAACAAATTCTAGAGAGTTGTAAGCACTACAATGTGTGGGAAGTGTTTGCAAACCTGCCAGGACACTGAATAGGTCTGCTGGCAACGGGTAAATGCACTTATGATACCAAGGCAACTTCATTGGGGTACTGAACAGGTCTGTTGGAAGCGAAGCAATGCTGGGTTTGAGAAGATTCTCATGTATGTCTTTTAATTTGATCAGGTGTGAAGATGTTTTTATCATAAATGGACAAATCTTGGACGGGATAGGAGTACTAGAGTGGGTTAAATGACATCCTTGACGAGGCTATCGACGCCTGCTGGCAGCAGTGGACCTGTCAACGATATTGGAATTATCTGTATAAACAACATTACCCCTATGATCGAAACGAGATACCGGATTACAATTTTTGGGATAGAACTTTATCCAATGTTATGACTGTGTTATTTTTTCTAATTTATTGTCGATATGCTTGATTTGTCATTTATTTTTTTTTAATAATTATTTCTGAGTCATATGTTCCTTGATATAAAGTCACGATGATGCAGAGATAACTTCTTATCCCAGTGAATTGCCATTGTTGGCAGCCCAACAGCCATCTCATGTTTTCGGTATTTTTATGAATAACTTAATTTACAACATGAGATTTTTAAAATTCATTGTTTGGCATGTATATATGATCTTCTTTATTGTTATCATTTATAGACTGTTGTTTGTATGGTTTACATTAATTTTGAGAGTGGTCTTGATGTTGTATTCTTTCCTTTTGTCTAGTTTGAATTTCATGACTTCCAACATGAAATTCAAACACCATTTTATTTCATTTTCTACATGGTTTTGACGCCAACGGACAAACTTCATGATTTGGGAATTTGTCACTACCTCTTATTGAATTTGTCTATTGTATATCATTGTTGCTTGTGAACTTTAAGAATGGCTTGGATGAGTTGTGTTTCCAGAATTGTTTATGACTCATGTCTTGTGTTTCTAGAAGGTTGCATGATTGATTAAAAGAAAACTACAAAATTTGGCTATTTGAAACCCTTTTTGTTCCGAGACTGATTTGAAATGATTTACACGACCTTTTATCACAAGTTTTGAATGATATCAAAAGGATCTAGTTATTATAACACAGAATGTTTGAAATTTTATTATTAATGACATCCTACATAACCTATTTTGTATAACAAAGTTGGTTCATCAATAATTATCAAATGTTACTAGGGTTGGATGATGCTAATGCCTCCATAAGGCTGTAATGATCTCACTTAATCTTGTAAGACCAAGTATAGAAGCACCTTATCTCAACCTTTATTCCGATACTTGAATTATCATATGTTCGAATTGGTTGGAACTCAACGTAGTATTCTTATGGCAAAAACACATGTTATATATGGGGTTGAAACTTTCGAACTGTGAACAATGCATTTTGAGCCAACGCACCATAAACATCATCGACACTTTGTTGATATGGTTACCATTGCACATGTCACTCTCATTTAAGATTGGGATCATATTGAGACATGCATGCTTTAGACACCAATGACACTTGCAACCATTAGTAAAATAGTTAAATGATTGATGCGTTGGTGATCAATAGATATCTAGATGGCGATGCAAATATTGAATACGATTCTATGGCTATCCTCTTAATAGTCAGTGGTTAATTAATTCTATTTTCATCGATTATTTTTCAGGAGTAAGGTGTCTTTGTTTGATCCGGTGATAAGCTTGAGGATATTCATGTGCCCTACAAAATGAAGTGAAGCATGTGGTTTTTTTATGATGTCAAATTAGAGATGCAACCAGATCATGAACTGTTTGTCTATTCGCATCAAAGAAAGAACAAAAAATAGCAGGTTTGGGGATTCCCGTCATTCCATAGGGAGCAGTTTTTGAACGCCATTTACAATCAAACGAAGAGGAATTTTGGGAAACCGTTGAAAAAACACCTGTAAAAAAGGTCTATTTACCTAAACCTAGAAGTGTTTCTCCATAAACGACATATTCTAGGATCTGCAAGTGAATCTTCAAGGTTGATGTTTCAATATTTCATCCACAATAGACTGGAGAGGTAATTTTGCAGGGCACATTACAGGAAAATGGTGAAGAATTTTGAGAAACCATTGAAAACCCAGTTTGAAGAATAGGTTTCTTTAGCTTACTTGCAAGTAGATTCCAGAAATGGTGAACCATTTAGCAAGTATGGGTTGTTCTTTGAAGTGCAATTCCAGATTTCACCTAAATTCGTCAAAGAAGTTTCCAGCTCATAAACCAAGGATTAATATGGAGGAAAGATATTCGATTATGCATCTGAATGATTTGATCTATCTTTGATTAAAACCAACTCTGTTATAAGTGGCTCCCATCCCACTATTTTTGTAGTATTTTTTATTTTAGGAGATCCTACTCTATCCTGTGAGATAGGAGAATGTGATCTCAAGTCACTTTAAATACTGTTCATTTTGTAAGCAACAGATCATTTTGGATGGAACAAATTATAGGCATGTGACTTTTAGAACTATATGGACAACTGATCCACATTTGGCTTTAGACCAGTGTGAAAATTCTTCCATCTATTTTTTTCCTTTTTATTATGAAATATTGATATGTTACACAGCTTTTGCCTCTTTAGCATATGATATTCCATTTCATTGAATGCTTTAAAATCTTGTCTATAACTTGTTGTTCCATATTTTATGACTGTGATTGTTATATGAATTATAATATCATGATTTATGCATGATGTTTAATTGATGGATAAAATGAATGCTTCACATAAATATTTTTCTTACTATAACCATTCATAATTATACGATCACTGGATCATACGTGTCTACTATTTTGTTATTATATCCTAGTTGTAAATAGACATCTTGAATTTATTTAGGAGACATTAGTACGAGCCTGCTGCAGATTTCTTTCACAGGCGAGACAGCTGGATTTTTGGATCGTACAGAGGCATAGACACATTAAGAAACTAGTAACAAGTTAGCTTTATTTGCTTCTAATTTTCATCATTTTAGTTATTAGTGAAATAATAAAGTTATTTGATCGGCTTTGACCATCACTCTATCTTTGTTTCAAATCATGTTTTACTTATAATTCTTAGATATCTGATTACAAAACAGAAAATACAAAAATATGTGCTTTCTTTATCTACTTTTGAGAACGATTACAAAACATTGATTTTGCAAGGATTTCACTAAAACTTGCAACCTATAATTATTCTGTTCATAAATGACATGTTCATATTTACCTTTTTGTTTAATACATTTGTAAATAATTAGATTAAAGTATATATATTATTATAGTTTCAAGATTAAGTAGTTTATTTCTTTTCTTTGTTTTAGGACTTTAGTTGGCTAATGGATCCATTAAACCCATTAGAATAGATCACACCAAATGGCTTGGGTTAATTAGACAACCCCGGTCCGGATCTATTCTTCTAGTTGACGGCATGTCAAATTTTCCCGTCAACACCGTCTTAGGAGGAAGAATATGCAGACGGTTGTTATTATTTCAGGAATATGACTTTGAGGTCATCGTAAAACCAGAGAAGTTGAATGCAGGACCAAATCATCTCTCACGCATATTGATAGGAGAGGATGCAGTTGCGCAGAAGAAGAAATTGGTAGTGAAAGCAACAGATTATCAGTTGATTGTAGGGAACTTATATAAGCTAGGTGCAGATGGAATATTGATACATTGTGTACTAGAAAATGAAAGGTCGATTATACTTGAAGAAGCACATGATGGCGTTGTTGGAGGAAACTACACAGGAAGAGCAACGACACAAAATAATTTATGCACAGGGATTTGGTTGCCTATACTTCACAAAGATACAAAAGAATATTATCAATCCTACGATCTATGTCAAAGAGTGGGAAAACTATCTAGGAGAGATGAAATGTCGTTAAATCCACATGTTACGCTGCACACATTTGATAAGTGGGCCATTGACTTTGTAGGACCGATCAATCCACAAGCAAGAAGATCATGGGAAAGATACATCATTATTGCAACATAGTACTTGACCATGTGGGCAGAAGCAACACCAGTTACTTGTACTATAGATACTGTTGCATGGTTTATGTTCGATAATGTAGTCACGAGGTTTGGATGTCCACACATATTACTTAGTGATCAAGGTACGCACTTTCTGAACAAAACAATTGCAGCATTGACTTAGGAGTTTCAGATTCATCATCAAAAGAGTACACCATATCACTTGCGGGCCAATGGCACAATGGAAGCTTTTAATAAGATCTTGGAGAATGCTTTGACAAAGATCTTCAATGTAGGGAGAGATGATTAGGACTTACAAATACCTACATTACTATGGGCTTACATAAATACAAGTAAGAATCTGACAAGATAGACACCTTTTCGGTTGGTCTATGGACAAGAAGCAGTGATGCTAATGGAGCTCATTCTACCTAGCCTATGCATTGCAGCAATCACTAAGCTCTCAAATATTGGTGAAATGGAGGATAGATTGGCGCAGTTAGTACAACTTGAGGAGGACTGGTTTATTGCAGTATTCCATCAGTAGGTTCAGAAATCCAAAGAGAAGGCTTGGCACAATTGACACATTAAACCAAAGAAATTTCAAGTTGGTTATTTGGTACTACTCTACGACAACAAGTATATGCAGCATCCATGGAAGTTTCGCATGTTCTAGTTGGTATTGGTTGTGGAGCCTGATTATATTCCTGATTTAGAGGTCTTTTTTTTCAGCCGTGTTTATTCCCCATGAAGACTTTACACCCCGAAAGAATGTACACTCCTCAACTTCTCTCTCAATACCATTTTCTAATTCTCATTGGAAATTTCATATAGCTTAGTCAGTGATGCCCACATCTCGTAGGCATTTGATTTTCTTGCAACATGGGGAATAACATGGTCATTGATTGCATCAAGAATCATCCTCTTGGCCTTCACATTCTTCTTCTGGAAGGCTGCCAAAAGGATTGCACCGGTAGGAACAGTGACGAGATTCAATTGTGTGTTTTTCACGATGTCTTGTAACTCAGCTTCCTCTAGCAATAAAACTATCCTCTCCTTCCAAGGACTAAATTTTTTTACCCCATCCAACCTATCTTTGAACCTTAAACTATTAGCCACGACCTTCTCAAATGAAACTCAACTCTTCCCCTTCCTTCTTCCAAGCAAAACCCCTCTACATTCACTGCAAATCAAGTGTCGAATATCTTATTTGTTGAACTTCAAAGCTCCTGCTCTAATACCATGTTAAAAATTGATCGAAAACACTTAGTCAATAATATATTTCAATCTCCTATAGTTATTCACCAATAAAACAATGGAACCATGTGCATTTACGGGAACTATGAGCAGAAATACAAGTGACTAAGAAATTTGAAAAATATAGCAACAGAAATATAAATGAACAATAGACAAAATCACCACATTTAACACAATGAATTTATGGGCAATGCCCCTAGAAAAACCCACAACGAGAAAATTAGTCTAGGAGATATTCTTCTTATTGAGCTCTTAGGAAAATTATGAGTTTACAACAACGATAAATTCAACATTAATTACAGCAACAATATCACCTCGAAAAACATGCCAAAGACCACAAAAATCATACCACAAAATCTTAGTTCATATTTCAATTGTATGGCCTAAACAGTACAACCTCCTTGATAGAAAAACCTCCTTGAAATATGTGCACTGCTACTACACCTTTATGTACAAATTCTTCCTTAGCTAGGTGCCTAGAAAATCGTGCCAAAACTGTGATGAAATGGCTACCTCAATTTTTATGCCTAAATCAATTGTATGGCCTCCTCAATCTGCATTGTACAGATTGTCCTTTAATGTTGAATATACCTTGGGGTGCATGCCTCCTCCACTCCTTGGAATTCATGCCAATCCCACTTTGTTGCTACTCTTTCCTCTAGCTCAAACTCTCTTGGTCTCTCTCGAAATATGAGTGTCTCTTCACATTCCTCTCCAAGCTCTCCTCAAAAGGTGTGCCCCCTCTTCTCTCTCAAGCTCCTTTTATTACTCATTAATGAGTAACCCCCCTAACCCTTGGTCTTCCAAAGAGATGAACGATCAAGATTAGATCTTTCCCTCTTGAGATCAATGGTCACGACTTAATTGTCCATTGAGTTCACTTAAATCACTTAAGTGACCTAAAAGTCTTAAAGTCACGTTTACCCATTAAATAATAAAAGGTTAAACTTGAATTTATAAAATCACTTTATAAATTCACTTAAGAGAGAAATATGCTTGGTTTCTCTTCTACATGTTGAGCGTCAGCAATGCAGAAGTACTTCTCAGCTACGAAAATCTAACAGTGCAGGGTTAAAAATTTCAACAAAACCCAGATTGATAAAGCATTGGACTTAACAAATGTACATGGGTCTAAACCCTAAGATAAAATAAATGCATATAAGGGACCCAAGACAAACTTTCTCAACACACTGGTAATATATTCCAAATAACTCAAGATGAGAGAGGTAGGAATATTCATATCAAACTCCATTATGTCATGACAGGTGAAAAAAAACTAAGCCAAAATGCAAACCCATGTCTCCATTTAAGCAAACTTAAATTTGTTACTTCAAAACAATAACAATAATTTTCTTTTGACAGAATAGAAAGTGAATGTGTGAATGCACGTAGAATGGAGGAAAAAAATCAAAACCATTCAACACCTTGGATGACAGAAGAAAGAAAGGGAGATACATGATTGAAACTAGTCCACACAGAGCCAAAACTTTAAATTATAATTGCAAAAACGTCTATATTTGATGAATAAACGAGCTGGTGTGTGCATACATTTGTTGAGGCGCTATAAATACTTGGAAAAAATTGATTTCACAGTTATGGAACCACCAGAGTCTAGCTTGTTTACTAGTTATTTCTACAACACTTCTCCAATGACCGAAATGAAAAACGAAATGGCCAAAACTCAATATCAAGGGTGGTATACACAGAATGTGGGTTTCAATGCCCATGTCTGTGTGAATTTAATGCATGGGTGGCTATCACGTCATGCCTATTACCATATGCAACAAACCCTCTGTCAGGTCATATTTCTACTTCGAAACAAGTGAAATGGCAGTCAATCACTTACCATAATGAGTGTCATGTATGTAGGGGAACCCACCAGATCACAAATGTTAATTCGTTATAACCAAATGGTGGCTCGAATCAATGATTAGGTTTTATTCATGTCATGTTCACCATTTAAACCCGCATTTATAAGATATCACATATGCAATCTATCAATATATGTCGATTTGAGTACCCAACATGTACCAAAGCTCGAATGGTAGCCCAAAACAATATATAATATCATTGAAACCAAAGTTACCATATGTTATATGAAGCTCGATCCTCCATCCTTTACACATATCATATGCCATAGCATTTTTAATATAAATTTTGAAACCACCTTTAAACATATATTGTATACACAAACGTTTCTAAACTTTATCATGTGTGGTTATAATGACCAAAGTGACCCATTAAAATTGTAATGAGACCCTTCTTTGTATGGGTGTGTGCAATGTCACAAGCTCTTTAAACTTTTTGAGCATAACCTTAACTTTTCATATGCAACCAAGTGATGAAGTAGACCTTATAATCAAACTTAAGGAGTGAAAATATTATCGTTGTCATGAAAATTGCAGGTGTAAATCATCATGTCCTTTGAAGGATAAACATGTATATGCWAATAGTTTTAGGAATAATTGAAAATATCTCTTCATTTTTCTTATAGGGGGCCCCACCTACTAATTGTATTTATAATAAGATTTTTTTTAGTATGCCTTGCAACTATTTGCAATCTATATAACTAGTGGCAAGTTTGCAAGTCAAAAACCTGACACAAACCAAGCTCTCTCTAGGATAATATCAAGGAGGTATAATTCATCCTTAATGAGTCTCAATCTACATTAGGTTTGGATGCAGTTTTGAGGATGAAGGAACCCCCTCACTTTCAAATTCATTTATCTAGCTCTCATTTGTTAAAACAATATGAGCTCAAACACTTAGTTAAATATTGATTTCAACCTCCAATATCACTATAATTGTAATGCAGTAAAATACTAGCATTCTACAACATTATATGAGCATAATACATTTAATAAGAAATAAAACAACAGTGGAAAAACAATGAACAGTAGACAAACCACACACTTGAACACTAGAAATTCTGGGCAATGCCCCTAGAAAAACCCGCAAGGGGAAAACCAACCAAGGAGATGTCTTTTTATTGATCTTATAGAAAAATTTCAAAGTTACACCAATAAGAAAATATCAGCATAACCAACACAATACTTATCTCACTCTCCCATCACATTCCTCCTCGAAGATGGTGCCTAAAATCAACATTGAAAATTGTGCCTATGATGTATGACCTGTACGGCCCGGTACAGTCATCACAAGCTCCAAACTGCATCGAAAAATGTGCCAAAGATCTGTTGTTATGTACAGTGCATTGCTACATAGATTTTCACAACAAAGTGCCTAGGAAATTGTGCCAAGTTGCAACTAAGTGGCTTCCTCAATTTCTATACACTTTTCCTTGTTGTTCACCCTGCATTAATGGTTGTACAGCCTCCCTGTAGCAGTTGTACGGACTATGAAAAATGTTGAACTCTTACTCCTTGGAATGTGTCCCTATCCCTCACCTAGGGATGTGTTTCAACTCCCTTTGTTGCTAACTCTTTCTCCTCTCCTCAAAACTCTCTTGGAATTAGTGCCTCTTTAGCTTCCCTCCAAGATCTCCTCCAAAATTGTGACCTCTTCTCCACTAGAGCTACCTTTATGCATCATTCAATGTGTAACTTCCCTAACTCTTGGTCTTCCAATGAGATTGACAGTCAAGATCTAATCTTTCCCTCGTGAGATCAACGGTCGTGACTTAATCATCCATTGAGATCACTTAAGTCACTTAAGTGAACCACACCCTCATTAAGGGAATTTACACATTAGAAAATTAAAAGGCTCTACTCGACTTTATAAAATCACTTTATAAAGTCACTTTATAAAAATAAAGTCACTAGGGAGAAATGTGCTCAGTCACTTTCGCATGTTGGGCACTGGCAATGCAAAAGTACCTCTGAGCTACCAAATCTAACATCCTTGTGTGTTATTCATTAAGTTTAGCTTGCACAACCTCCTCCATTATGGTAACTTGGGGGGTTTTGTCACTCCCTCTAGCTCCCTGTGACCTATATTTGATGGAAGTCTCAATTCCCTATTTGAAGGTTTTGTGTAGGGATCGAATCTTGTCTATTTATTCTTGAGACCCAGAGTTTCTGCGTGCAAGGAATCACTTGATGGATGGAGAGAATCTTGTGTTTTGGAATTCAAAACTTGTTTCACAATAAAGTTCTCAGACTTCACTTCTAAGCCTAATTAATGAGGCTACAAACTTCATCCTGCAAATGGTCAGTTCACATGATCAAATTTTGCATATGGATGGTCTAAAACTACTCAAATAAACACTTACCCTGCTCTTCCCATCCTACTAGAAAAGCATTATCCTTTGTATACCCTATTTTGAGTTATTGTAGACTATCACTTGATGTTTCAAAGCATTGTTGGCAACAGTTGGAATTCATTTCCCTTGTGTTTGTGTGATAGGGAGCTTCATTGTTGTCTATTGTTAAGAATAAGGGGGGTAGTGTTGTGGGGTATTCTACCCTACGGACTAATAAGCTAGGGCTCTAAGATTATACGCAGATCATGACCCTTAAGATTTAACTTTTAACCTTCTACCCAAAATCTCAACCCCTTTTCTCAGGCAAACACGGGAAGAAT
>JASDQU010736569.1:0-15977 GCA_032191745.1 Picea mariana
GTAGGATTTTCTGGAGGCTTATTTGGTGTAGAAGTTCCCTTTTTGGGTGGCATGTTGGCCAAGTATCACTTTTGAACCTTGATTTTGAGGTGGTTCTGCTAGACAATATTTTTTCTGTTGTATCTCCCAATTTTCGTCCCTTGTGGGTATGAAAATTTCTTTTATGTATTTCTCTAATACTTCTTCTCTGCAATGCAATAGGTTTGATCAAAATTGGATGTGCCAAGTGGAATTTATGGTAAATTCCCCACAACTTGCTGATTTTTGGCCTTTCCAGGAGATCTCACTTGTATAGTGTGCCCTGCACAAAATAATTGATATAAAATTCTGAAACTCACACCAAAAATACTACAAACTATCCATGATCCAATGAAACTAGTCCCACGCAATTTGGATACTCTAGGAAGAATTTATGATTGTTTTACCTGGAACACCTTCTTGAGACTAGTCAATAGGACTAGTCAGATACCCTATCTTACACAGGGTGTATCTACAAATTTACGATGACCCAGAAGCTAAAATTTTTACCACCGATACCTTACTAATTTTTGTAAATAGCCTCTAGATTTTAGGGTCTGAAACATTACAAAAAAGTTTTTATAGCGAAAATTCTGCAATGACTCAGTTCAGGATGATTCCAGAACCTTGTCTTGTACAGGTTGTATCTCCGAAATTATAAGGCCTCGGGAGCTAAATTTTTAACCCAACGTACCTTGATCAGTCTAGTAAATATCCTCTAAGACGTTCCTTTTGAAACATTGTAGAAAAAAAGTTATAGTGAAAATTCCAAGGTGTCTCAGATGTAGCAGCGAAACCCCAAGACCTTGAGCTCTGAAACCATATGTTAAGAACCAAATATCAATATAGCATAGAAAATCCTCAGAAAAAGTACTCAATGCCTTGAAAAAGAGATAATTTCATATAATAAGCCTCTTCGAGGGAGCAACCTCCTTTTACCCCACTTAAATGTTCAAGTACAAGATGATTCAAAATGAAAATGTCTCCTTGGTATATATAGGAGACTAGGAGGTATAATTACAACTAATGGCCCAAAGCCGACATAAATAAAATAACATTACTAATATAATATGCCCCAATTAAGGGGTAATGAGCCAATATTAGGGCTTAACAAGTTCCTTGGTTGTAGATTCTGTCGAGACATTCAACAACACTGAATCTTCCAAGCAGAGTTGAATAATACTCCTTTTTCTTATGTCCAACTTCTCCCCATCTTCCTTCGACATACCAATAGATGGTGTACTATTAGTTTGTGTACTATTAGGTTGTGTACCATTCGACTGTGTGCCAGTCGGATGTGTACCAGGATCCACAATGATCCATTTTTCTTTATCTACAAGAAGGTCCTCCATCTTGAGCTTCCATAGCTCAATGTTTTTACCATTGAACTTCTCTATCTCCATTCTAGAAGAGCTCTCCATTCCTCTTTCTACACTCGAATCATCACTATAAAATCTCCCACTAAACCTAGGTTTATCACAAACCCAAGATAAACTTGATCTATCAAGATTGAGCCAAACCCTCAACAATAAAGGCGTCCCTCTAAAGCCAAAAACGAGCTCTGATACCACATGTAAGTTTTAAACCTGTGAAGTAAAGAAATGCATATAGATTCTTAAGAAAAACATAAATTAATCAATGGCTCATACACATAGTATGCATAGATTTACATAGTAAACCCTTAACCGAGAGAAAACGATTCTTCCTTGGTGTCACACCTTTCAACTCTTCATTATATTAATTTCACCATTCACCATACAATATATAAAAAAAATTAGGAATTTAGTAGCTACCAAAACCCTAATCCCTTAATCCGGGATTAATTTAGAAAACCACTAAAAATAGCAAAATACGCTAAAATAGCAAAAACCGCCCAAAAATAAATTTCGGGGCGTTGCCCCGAATGTTGCACGTAACCAGGGGGGCATACATGGCCCCCCCTGGGACCTGCCTAGGAAGCGCCCGGTGCACACACACGCAGTTTTCGAATCTGACGCGCCCACACACACACATGCAAATAATATAACACATACCCAACAAGATTTTCCACCCGACAGCCTCCCAACATCGTGGCTGGCCCAATTTGTCAGTACCTGTTCCTCCTCCATCGATTAACCCAATTTTCCAAGCTTCCCCTGCACACTCACCTGCACAGTCTTCCCATGCAAGAAAGAGATTAAAAACCCAAGCCCACCATGTACCTGATAAAGGAAAAGTTGTTGTTGTCCCCTCCTCTCCCTCAAGTGACTCTGCCAAATCCGTTTCATCCCGCATGCACTTGAGAGATGATTTCTCTCATGTTATCAGTGAGATTAGGCCTAAAGGCTCCACACAACCTAAGGAAAATTCAGAGAAATCAAAGGGAGACAGTAGCAACAAAGAGAAAATTGCCTCCTAAAGTGGAAAATATGGTTTTTGAGTGTTTTTATTTATTGATTGTTGAGAACAGTTGACCGCTGAAGTTTTTGGACAACACACTATTTTTGGATATTATGTTTTTGGATATGGTTTCAAATATCACTAATATTAATTTTCAAATTATGAGAGTGATTATGGGATCCACAAGGAGGGATGTGTTTGATTTATTGACTAGTTGTGTTTATGTTTGTTATGAAACTAAAGGGAGTCACAAGGGGTCCCACCTACTAGTTATTATTTACTAAAGACCCTTATTATTATTTTATTAATTTTCCCCCCTAAACTAAAAGTTAGTTAAGTTTTAGTTAACTTAAATAAAAGAGGTAGTTTAACTACTTCAACTAATTCTGATTACTTAAAGGCAAAAACAAGAGGAACAAGAGGAGAATAGAAGGAGAAAGCATACTAAGGTTTGATCTTGAGTTTTATTGAGACAATTCAATTTTCATTCATTCTTTAATTCATTGAAATCCTAATTCTCTTTTATGACAACATGGTACTATTGTAGAAAACAATATTCAAGGTTGAATTACATCATTCAGACACTTGTTTTTCACGGGTGTTGATCTATATTTGATAGTCTATGTAGACTTGTCTGTTTGTGAATTAAATTTCATGATTGATAAAGGATATTATACAAATTTGAGTGGGTAGCAATCTGTGGAAAGATGATCCATCTTTTCAAGTTCATTTTTTTACTTTCTGTCAGAAGTCCTTTTGTATGGTTTTCATCAGGGTCATCTAAGTTTGACTTTGGTCCAAACTTCCTGAGGGAATTTCGTAAAGAAAATGATTCTTTTGATTAATTTGAATGAAATAAGTGATTTCTTTATGTCTCATCTGTGTTAATTATTTATTGACTTGGTATTTTTTCTTTTGTTTCTACATTTACTTTGCATCTGTTATATTCATAAAATTACATAAATATTGAATTTTTCAGCAATATTTCATTTATAAAAAAATCATCCTAAGCCCTTGTAACTAATACTTGTGGATTAGGAAACAATTTTTGAGGCTATAAACTTAGGGTGATATTCTCGTCTATATTTCTTTAGCCAAGAAAGATCTGGAAATGCTTGAGTAAGATCATTTCATATATTTTCATCAACATTTATTTGGCGACCATACTGGGGAGATATTCCATATCTCTCTGGTTGATTTTTATGCTTGATTATCATCGAATATATCTATTTTATGATATTGATTCTTTGACTATTTAATTTCTTGATGACTGTACATGTTGCAAGGCAGCCTAATATTGAACTCGGTCTTCAATATCAGACCATCATTGCTTTAAACTTTTTTAACATCATATTAGATACTGCTAATACCCAAGCTGAGCTTAATCGTTCATGGGAAGCAATTGAACAATACATAAGTGCCCAAGAACATTGGGAATCTAGACATAGACAACTAAGGAATCAACCATAATTGTCTTTCCCTTCATTTTTTATCTTCTTTTCATGTCCTTAGACCCTCGTGTTTCTAGGAGGAGATGAGGTTTATCACCAAAATTAATCCTATCACTAAAATAAGAAGAAGGAACGTTGTGTTATCAACCCAACAAAGTGCTCTAAGTAGAACCTTGTATGATTCTTCTAGTTCATCTTTCTCTCCCTTATCTATCATCCACAATATGGCATATGGTGGTGTCTATGGTGGCACTGGTGGTGCTTCTTCATATCAATCTTCAACTTCATCATTGATTGGTATCTTGTATAGTCACCAAGTCCCTGTCCAATCTACCAGAAACCCCACCAAATTCATTAAAAAGTATGTACTTTTTTAGTTTGAAGAAGATGCTACAACCACACTGTGGCATGTTTACTCTCCTCTTAACCTGACACCTACTACTCGTCCACTTCCTAAATTAAAAGAGCATCTCCCTAGGTTCTCAGGGAATAACATTGTCACTACTAATGAACACTTGGTGGCGTTTTATAATTCCTGTCACAACATAGGAGCCAATGACAATGATACCTGTATGCGCTTATTTTATCTACTTGGGAGGATTTAGTCTATTGGTTCAAATACACCTATGGGCAATCCAAAAGCCCAGACGAGCAGTTACTGGAATACAATAACATCTCTTATAATGATGGTGAGACTATCAAGTCCTTCAACTTGTGTTTCATCAAGTTATACAATCAAGTCCTTGAACTCATTCGACCTCAAAAACAAGCCTCTTTCATGCATTATTATAATGCATTAACTCCCCCCTACCGTCATAGGATTGAGTAAAATGCCATTGATAACCTCGGTTCTTCTCTTCATACTTGTTTAGAGTATGAAGAACAACTTGAAAGAACAAGTCTTCCTAAGGGAGACTCAATTAAAATACATACATGTCTGCCCTCTTATAGCTTGTACAAGACATGAATAATCATATGATAACATATGAGAGAAAAGGAAATGTCTCCCCTCTTACCCCTGGAGCTTCATCTTCTTCTGAACCCCACTTTAGAAATTCAAATGAAAATATTTTTTAGCCTAAAGTTATCTTGCCTTGTAGTTGGTGTAAATTTTGTGAGGAACACCATGATGAAAGTACATGTGAGGTTTAGAAGAGTGCCATAGATAAAATATTTGGTAAGAGACCTAAAACTACCATCGTTTTCCTAGACTTTTCATATATAGAAGATATCATGGTCATCAATACTAGGAATAAATCATATGCTCCCAAAAGCAAACATGATCCTCCCCACAATTCTTCTAGCCTGAACTCATCCTCACCAGTTGCTACTGTTCAGGTTTCTAAGGCTCCTGACAGTCAAGGAACTACCTCCCCTCTCCCCTCTTCCAAATACAATATTCTAAATCAGTTGGCCAACATTAAAGAAGATGCAACCCTTCTGGACATGGTTTCCATCCCTGAATAAGAGAAGCATCTAAAACAATTCATGGAAGGAAAAGCTTTCGTTGTATCCAACCTCTCTGAAGAGGTATATGAAGAGGATTTGTTTGTAAATAAAGTAGGTGTACATAAATTTAGACACCATGTAAAAAAAACCATGTTTTATATTTCTGTAAATATTATAGATAAGATTTCCCATTGTTGCCTCATTGATGGCGGTTCGGGCCCAAGTGTAATGTCGAAGATTATTATGGAAGAGCTAGGCTTGTCTTGTACAAATGAAAATGCTAGAATCATGCTCTCTTATAATAGTCTACAATAAATGACCATAGGTGAAATCAAGGACATGACCTTGGTTTTGTCTGCGCACCCTAAAATAAGGAAAGCCCTTAATATTCAGGTAATCGATATGCCAGTAAGTAACTACTCAATCATATTAGGAAAAGATTGGAAATCTTTGATGGGTGGATACCTATCACTCGACAAGACACACTTATCCATTCCTCAGAATGGTAAAAACATCATAGTCCTTAGGGACGAAAGAATTTCACCTTACATACAAATTATCCCATAGCCTAATGTGAATTATATCGAGGAGGACCTAGGAGTGTATTCCATATTTTCTGAGGAGGATAACACTCCCTTGGAACAAATTGACTTAGATGATAGTATGTGGCATATTCACTTTGATGGTTCATGCTCCAATGAAGGAAACAGAGTAGGTATTATTCTCCTGTGGGAAAAAATCATAATTTTTCTTATATGTTAGAATTTTCTTGCACAAACAATGTCACTGAATTCGAAGCATTATTGCTAGGCATTGAAAATGCCTATAATCTGGGTTGTGGTCACCTTACAATTTTTAGGGATTTCGAGCTTGTTATGAATCTTGTACGTAAAATATACTCTCCTAGAAACAAGTTAATGAAACGCTACACCCAAACTGTTTGGGCACTTATCTCAAACCTAATATCTTTCAAAATCAGTCATGTTAAAAGGGAATTGAACTCAATGGCTGATGGGTTAGATGTTTTTGCAGCCTCTCCTAATCGACAACTTTTACCACAAAGAACTTATTGTACTTTTCAATATCTAAATCATCCACATATCCCTGACAATATAGAATCATGGAAAGTCTTCCCTAGTGATGAGAGCATTTGTGATTTCATTCAAAATGAACCTTATAAGCCTAAGGAAATTATATCAATGGAAGACAACAAGATTCCTAAGGGCTTGACTCCTCTATAAATTTCATTTTCATCGAGTGATGTAGGCAACAAAGAGAAACATAAAGAACAGGAGTTAAAAAGGAAAGTGGGAAAAACCATTTCCTTGAACATTGGAACACCCGAGTCCCCAAAGAATGTTAAAGTAGGTGCCCAAGGTTATGATGAAGAAAAATTGAAGTTTGCTAGACTGCTTGGTGAAGTTAAAGATGTTTTTTCTTGGTCCTATTAGGATCATTGTGGTTTTGATCCCGCTATTATACAACATTCCATTCCTATCAAGGAGTGAATAAAAATAGATAGGAAAAAACAAAGACCTATCAAACCTGCACTGAAAGCAACTATTCGAAAGGAGTTGGAAAAAATCTTGAAGGCTGGGATTATCTTTCAGGTTAAGTATTTGGAATGGGTTTCTAATTTGGTTTCCATTCGTAAAACAACTGGTCAAATCAGATTATGCATATATTTTCGCGCATTAAATCGGGCTAGCATAAAAGATGACTTTCCTCTCCCTAATATGGAAATTATTTTGCAACAAGTTGCAAGGTCATAGATGATGTCCTTACTTGACGGTTTCTCTGGTTACAATCAAATCAAGGTAAAAATGGCAGATAAATATAAAACCACCTTTATTACGCGTTGGGGCACTTTTTCTTATGAATGTATGCCTTTTGGCTTATCCAATGCAGGTGCCACTTTTCAAAGAGCTATGAAAACATCTTTTGACTATTTGATCGGTAAGATTATTCAGATCTATCTTGATGACTTAACTGTGTACTCTAAGAACTGATCAGATCATTTTGTTCATATTAAAATATTTCTCATGCGATGTAGGAAATTTGGAATTTCTCTAAATCCTTCTACTTCTATTTTCAGCGTTACTAAGGGAAAGCTCCTTGGACACATTGTCTCTGATTCAAGAATAAGCATTGATCCTGAAAGGATTGATGCTATCCTAAATATTCCTACTCCCACTTCCAAGAACAAGGTTCAAGATTTTATGGGGGTTATTAACTTTGCCCGTAGGTTTGTTCCTGATTTTGCTGTAATGGTCAAACCAATTCATAATCTTATTAAGAAAGATTGTTCCTTCTCTTGGACAAATGATGTCTAATATGATTTTGTAGGGATCAAGAAAGCAATCAGCCCCACACTAGTTTTGGCGAAGCCGAATTTCGAGAAATAATTTATGATATATACTAATCCCACAAAGGAGGCACTTTTTGCTATCCTCATGCAACGTGATGACCAAGGTAATGAAAAACCAGTTGCTTACATGAGTCAAAGATTGTTTGATGATGAGTTTAAATATTCTTTTATTGAAAAACATTATTTCTCTCTTGTTAAAGCTGTTGAAAAATTTCGCCACTTCATCTTAGGTAAGCATATGTTTGTAAAAGTCTCTTTACATGTTGTCAAGTTTTTTCTCTCACAAAATTATCTTTCAGGGAAGCTTTCACATTGGCTTGTTGATATCCAGGAGAATGATTTAACTATCGTGACTTATACTACCATCAAGGGATGTGACTTATCCCTTCACTTAGCTCAGCATGATGAAACTAGTGAATAAATTGATGAACATGATAGTTCTCTATCAGCATTGTTCTACATTGATAATCAGATTGTTCCTGTGTCTGAACATCCTTGGTATAATAATTTGGTTTACTATTTGTAAAATCAAAGATGTCCAGATAACTTAGACACTCATCAAAGAAGAATGATCCATATTGAATCTACTAGATATTTCATTATAGGAGACTTCTTGTTTAGAATATCTATTGATGGTATGTTGCTTTGATGTGTAAACAATGAGGAAGCACAAAAATTGTTGCAAAAAACTCATGGTTCTTCAAATTTTGTTATTCATGTAGGAGGTCATTTTTTTTCTCAAACCACTTCTTTTAATATTATTATAAAATGATACTATTGGCCTTCAATCTCTCGTGATTCTTATGTTTTTTTGAGATCTTGTGACAAGTGCCAGAAATTTGCTAGGAAAGAATTCCTTTCAGCCAAGTCGTTACAACCTGTCCTCCCGGATTTTCCTTTTTCAAAGTGGGGATTGTATTTTATTGGTTCTATTGATCCTCCATCTTTAGTACGACAAGTATTTATTTTGACATCCATAGACTATTTTACAAAATGGACTAACGTTGTCCCTCTTAAACATTCGACAGATGATCCAATGATTTCTTTCCTTGAAAATAACATCTTTTCCAAATTTGGTCTTCCTTTGGAAATTATTACAGACAATGGTCCCACTTTTGTTTATGCTAAGATGACCCAATTTTTAGCTAAGTTGGGGGTTAAACATTTCACCTCATCGGTGTATTACCCCCAAGGAAATGGGTTGTTTGGGTCTACCAACAAGAATCTGGTGAGAATTGTCAAAAGGCTCATTGAAGATAAGCCTCATAAATGGCACACTCTCCTCACTTACGCCCTTTGGGAAGATCGAACCACCACCAAGGTGAGCACTGGTTGCAGTCCTTTCCAATTTGTTTATGATCAAGAATTCATTCTTCCTACTGAGTTGGAACTTTCCTCCTTAAGGTTAATGCTACAGGTTGAACAATTAAATTCTTCTGGTGTTTCAAAAAGGATGAATGCACTCCTGGATTTAGAGGAGCAAAGGATGTTTTCCTTAGGTAATATAAAAAGGAGACAACAGACTGTTAAGAATTATTTCAACAAGAGTGTCAAAACTGTCAAATTTAAAGTCAATGAGAAAGTACTGTTGTGGGATTCAGCTCATGCTGATAGGGGAAGAGACTCAAAGTTTCAAAAATTATGGTTGGGTCCTTTCAAGATCTCTTTTGTCCTGGGTGAAAACTCTTACATTCTAAATTATTTACAAGAGCGATTATTTTCCTACAACACTAATAGTTCTCACTTAAAACACTACATGGAACCAACTTAAAGAGTTTAACGTTGTTTGGATTGTTCTGTATTTTAGTAGTTTCAATTCTTCTTTCATTTTAGTTGTTTTCATTTCTGTCATTTGATTTCTACTCACTCCCATTTTGTTGTTTCAATTATGTTATGAAATTTCTTGCTTTTGTTCTTTTGAATTCGATTTTTGTCAAAAATAAAGTGTTGGATCAGTTTTTCCACGGCAAAACTCCTGCAAGTATTGTTAATCAATAAAAATCAAGATTACATGGATGTAACAATATTCTCCCTGAAGGCATCATTGAATTTGTTTTCTTATTTCACTATTCTTTTATGAGATAGTTGGTTACATCTCGCTTCTGATTTCCATTTCTTCATCCATTCGAGATCCAGAAAGAGCATGTTCAAAAAAAACTATTTATCCTTGAAGTTAAGAGAAAAATTTAGTTGAATGATTATTCTTGCAGGGATTAACCCCCTCATTCTTAACACTTTCCATGAGTTATTCCCAAATTCCTGGTCATCTTTCCATTAAATCCGCTCACTTCCCCTTGTTGCATAATCATTCTGATTTATATCTTCTTGATATGATGATTAATTGGTCTACGAAACCAGACATTTTGAGTTCTTAATCTCTTGGAAATATATTTCCCTATGGAGTCGCCAGTTTGTTGACGATTAAAATCTCAATGAGGAATTTCGCCCGCAAAGTATTGCTTAAACCCTATTATTTAAACTATTAATAATATAATTCTAGTAGGTGGACCCCCTTGTAGATTGGATGATAAAATATAGACATATCACGCATTTTCTGTTGTTGTTTCGATGTTGCTTACACAGTCATGCATGGTTGACAATGCAGTCTTGGTTTCTTTTTGACATAGTAATAGGTGGATGATGCATTTTATGGGATGTTTCTTCAATTCAAAGAATTTTTTTTTATGTTATGATGGGCATGTATTTATAGTTGCTATGATTTAACCATGTCACAAATTGTGATGATCGAATACGTAGCCACATATATACAAGAAATATGTTAGAAATAACATAACCAAAAAAAAGAAAAGAAACTTATGAAAAACTACTAAAAGGAAAGGATCTATGTTTGAGTTATGTTAAGGATTATATGCAAATGGAAAAGTAAAAGATGTTAGTGTNTGGGGCGCATATAACATTGCAATACATATGATATGGCATAAAAAATTATCAAAGGTTAATGTGTGATGTTGGGTGGCGCATTGGGAAAGGAATATTGTCGCATATTTCAATGGTTTGGGCATTGAATATATGGTTAAGTGATATGGTGAAGTTTCAATTGTATTGTACTTCGAAATTGAATAGGATATGATATGGAAGCGACGTGCAGTAAATGAACATCACTCGATACTCCCCCCATCAATCGTTTCCCTAGTATTGTTCCTTGTTTCATTTCAGTATGTTGGTGGTTAAGCTCTGCATTTCATGCTTGGGAAGAAGAACGCTTGGCCAACTCGCCCTTTTAAGCTCTTTGTTACAGGTATGGTTCTTTTTCACCCCATCCATGAATTATGCTCTGTGTATGAACAAAAAATGGCTCAGTAATGCTTGGGTTTGTGTGTTCCTGAGAATTTCAACTGCGTAAATGTGTGTTATTTCTCTCTAAGATGACTGTAATTGTTCGGATTGCAAGCAAATGAATTGGTTTTTGGTTGAGTTGTGCATTCATTGGTTGCTTTGTTGGATAAAATCATGGTGGGTATATGTGGATGATAAGTGAATTGGTTATATATCTCTATGTATTAATGGTGGAGGGTTTCTCTTTGTGTATTATTGTTGGTTGTTTCCTCACAGTCATGAGTGTAACCCTATTCATTCACATTCGGATTGTTATTTGGTTGCTGTGTATTTTTCATGCTAGAGTCATGGTCGTGGGATCGTTCTCATTATCATGGCACCAAAGTATCTCAAGAATTGGTCTTAGGGCAGCCATAACATTGTTATATATTGTATGGTTGTAGGGTGATATAAATTATGCCTCGGTGTTAGGCATCCTCACTAGTCTTATTGTCAAATGGTTCGGCTCTTAAGAAAATAGAGAGAGGTTATTTCTCTGTGTGTTCTTGGTAACTGTCACTTTTCAGTTGACATCCACCTCTCCTCTATAAACATAAAACACACTATGTGCATCTATTTTTTCTACCCTACCCGTCGTTGTTTCCTCTGTGGCTAATTGTTGTTCCATTGCCTAGACTGGGAGTTATAAGGAGACTCTGTGGCCTATGACTATGTTTGTATAGAAAGGGGTTTTGTCTATGGTTGATATGTCTCTAAGGACCTCTAGTTCTCTGTAATATTGTTGAATGAGAACACGCTTGCTTGTCTCCTTGTATTTTTTTTCGATAGAGCCCAATTTTAAACTTCCAACTATTCTTGCTCCTTTCAGGCATATTCTCAGTTGTCAAATATTGGTTTATCAATTGGAGTGGTTATGGAATTTTTCTGTCGAGTCCCTATCTCATCTTCCTATGATTAAATTGATCAAACAGATATAGTTGGGAACGCACAATAATATGCAAATGAGGGATGTCTCCTTTTTGTTATACTTCCACTCACTGTGTTCTTACAACATGGTCTTAATTGAAAATTGGAAACACCTGTGTGTTTTGCTAGGCCCAATCATGGTTATGGCTAATTGCGGGTTTTATGGTGACTGTGTTTATTTGGTTATGTTCATTGTACATATATTATTGAATCATCGTGCATGTTATAAATGGTTACATCAATAGTGATGAGGATCGATTTTTATGTTGACTGTGGTTTGGTTGCAAAATCTTATTGGTTGATATGATGAAGAATATGTGTAATCAGGCATGTTTTGGAAGTCTATTTTGTTTGGAAAGGGACCTGTGTATATTTTAATTCGAGAAACTATTGTGAATTGGTAGGCAGTGGATGTTTACTATTATAGTGATGCATTATATATAGAGGTCGAACATATTGTTGTGTGTTTTTAAAAAAAAAGGGAAGGCAAAGAAATAAAAGATCGACGTTTTCTTAATAGTACTGTTGAATGGAAAGTTGTTTTGGTTATGAGTATGATTACACAAACTGTTCTAAATTGAGAAGTTTTGGGAAATTTAAATGTTGGAACAACTAACAGTTTGATACACAGTATTTTTTGATATGGTGTTGGTATTTTTTGTATTGATTTTAGTGCAGAGTTATGTTTATTGATTATTTGATTTATTTTATGAACAATATTAGTTATTTCCCTGCCATTCTCTCACTTTTCCGCACATTACAAATCGCCTCACATTCGCAGATTCACTATTCACGCCCTGTTCTTAAAATTAAACTATAATTAAATGAAAACTTTGTATTATAGCAGTTGAAGGATGGCACATAGATGAGTTACAGTTGATGTTGTTTTGTTGTTACAACACAGTTGATTGTTTGATGATTTGTTGAGAAGTAAGCATTATCTATCATGTTTCATTCTATCATTTTTCACTCAATACAACCCCTCATATATCCCAAAACCCTTATACACCCCTGCTCATTGAAAAGTATTAAACGATTTTATGAATTGGATTGCATGAGTCCAATGTGTTGCCGAGCCAAACTTTGTTTCATATTTAAAGAGATGGCATGTATGGTTTATTGAAGAAACTAGTTTCTAATAAACGTTGCATAGATGAATGAGCTTCTTCAACAAAGGAATCCATGGCTGGAATAATAGAGGAAGAGGATATTGGAATAGGGGCTTTAAAGGGCCAAGGTTTTTGATACATCTTGATGCAAATCCACAAGATTTGAACCAGCTATTCCAAGCTGGGTTTTTCAACTAGATTGGACAAGGGGTGGTCCAACCTAAGCTAGAAAGGCCTACTTTCCAAACCCCACATGTCCCTGGTATCCCAGTTCTCCCTCATGTCTCATTACAACCTGAAGTCCCTGAAAATGACAGATGGTAAGATATTTTCCACCCGGTAGTCTCCCAACATCGTGGCAGGCCCAATTTGTCTCTACCTGCTCCTCCTCCACTGATTAACCCAATTGTCCAATTTTCCCCTACACACTCACCTGTACAATCTTCCCATGCAAGGAAGAGATTAAAAACTAAATCCCACCATGCACCTGATAAAGGAAAAGTTGTTGTTTCCCCCTCCTCTCCCTCAAGTGACTCTTCCAAATCCATTTCATCCTACATGCACTTGAGAGATCATTGCTCTCATGTTATCAGTGAGACCAGGACTAAAGTCTCCACATGGCCTAAGGAAAATTCAAAGAAATCAAAGGGAGACAATAGCAACAAAGGGAAAATTTCCTCCCAAAGTGGAAAATATGGTTTTTGAGTGTTTTTATTTATTGATTGTTGAGAACAATTGACCGCTAAAGTTTTTGGACACCACATTATTTTTGGATATTTTGGATATTATATTTTTGGATATGGTTTCAAATATCATTGATATTAATTTTCAAATTATGAGAGTGATGATGGGAGCCACAAGGAGGGATGTGTTTGATTGATTGACTAGTTGTGTTTATGTTTGTTAAGAAACTAAAGAGATTCATAAGGGGTCCCACCTACTAGTTATTATTTATTAAAGACCCTTATTATTATTTTATTAATTTCCCCCCTAAACTAAAAGTTAGTTGAGTTTTAGTTAACTTAACTAAAAGAAGTAGTTTAACTACTTCAACTAGTTATGATTGCTTAAAGGAAAAAAGAGAAGGAGTAACAAGAGGGGAATAGAAGGAGAAAGAATACTAAGGTCTACTCTTGAGTTTTATTGAGATAGTTCAGTTTTCATTCATTCTTTAATTCATTGAAATCCTAATTCTCTTTTATGACAGCAGGGTCCTATTGTAGACAACAAATTCAAGGTTGAATTACATCATTCAGACACTTGTTTTTCAAAGGTGTTGGTTTATCTTTGATAGTCTGTGTAGACTTGTCTATTTGTGAATTAAATTTCATGACTGATAAAGGATATTGTGCAGAGTAGAGTGGGAAACAATACGTGGCAAGCTGATCCATCTTTTAAATTTCAGTTTTTTATTTTCTGTCAAAATTCCTTTTGTATGGTTTTCATCGGGGACATCGAAGTTTGACTTTGTTCCAAACTTCCTTAGGGAATTTTGTAAAGAGAACGATTATTTTGATTAATTGGAATGAAATAAGTGATTTCTTTATGTCTCATCTGTGTTAATTATTGACTTGGTATTTGTTCTTCTGTCTCTACATTTACTTTTCATCTGTTATATTCATAAAATTACATAAATATTGAATTTTTCAGCAATCTTTTATTTATAAAAAAATCATCCTAATCCCTTGTAACCCATACTTTTGGATTAGGAAACAATTTTTGAGGCTATAAACATAGGTTGATATTCTCGTCTATCTTTCTTTAGACAAGAAAGATATGAAAATGCTTAAGTAAGATCATTTCATATCTTTTCCTCAACAGGTGCCATAGCTCACTGGAGCTCACATTGTTGTGTACAATGGCTTGTTCTTGGTGTCCCTTCAAATTGTACAATCCTCCTTCACAGACACTAATAACGATAGATTTATCCATGCTTGAATTCTTATTCCATAGAAGAACTTGACCATCCACAAAATCTACCCTAAATCCTTTATCTTCTAAAGAAGAAATGGAAAGAAGATTATTTTCAAGCCTTGTACAAACATAATATCTTTAATCAAAAGAGGGTTACTTGAGTCAAGTTATAGGGAGGCTTCTCCCCAAGCACCACTTGAAGAGAAGAGTCATTTTCCACCAGATTGGATAGAGAGTTTCTGAATCTGGTCATGTGCTTAGAAGCATCGTTATCAATGAGCCAAGTGTCACTACCTTGGGTGATGGTTTCGGTGAGTGATTAAAAAAATACAAATTTTTCATCCAATCTGTCTTCAAATCCCATGGTGGTTGACATTTTCACTGATAGAAACCCTAGCACTGGAAAAACTATGAATTTTCCAAACTTTTCCAAAATGCAGTTTGAGGGTTTCATGGGGTGCGCTAGGGTATGGTGCACTGCTCTATGTAAAGAAAAATATCAACGTATTTGGGGTTATTTCTCAACAATCTTGACAAGGATTGTTACGCAGCGACAATGTGGAGTGGGCCCATAACCTATTAGTGTTTCTTTACTTATAGATTAGTAGTGTTCTTTTACTTTATTAATATTACATTGTTTATCATATACTGAGAAATAAACAGAGACAAAAGAACACAAGAGAATTATCCTGGTAAAACCCCAAATGGGGGAAAAACTCAACAACCTTTCTTAGATAGATTTTTTTCAAAAACCAAGTCCAAAACAGATAAACCCTATCTCAAAGGCTAGCTCAACTATAAACACCACCATAACTGCAACAACAACTCTATACCAAGGTAGCACACCTTCTCAAGGAGTAGTGCACAAGACAGAGATACCAAAACACTGTACAAGAAGGAACTGCATCACTGTTGCTACTGCGTCACCTTCTCCAAACTTGCACCTTTCTTCCAGGTGGATGAGAGTGTGTGAGTGAGTGAACAAATGAGCCAAGATGTCCTATATTTATAGTCTTCCTAGGCACT
>JASDQU010736569.1:22843-64964 GCA_032191745.1 Picea mariana
TGTTGAAGTATGTTTCTTTCATCAAGGATGAAGCAGTTAAGATTCATAGGTATTTGAGTGGGTTTCCATCATTCATCAGTGATAAGATACAATAGGATGATCCCAAAACATTGGAGGATACCATAAGGCGAGATAAATGCCTATATGAGCAACATAAAGCAAGGCCAACTTTCCAAAAATCTTGGGAAGACAAGAAGAAATATAAAATGGAACCGAGGAAGAAGGGGACTAATCCACCATTCTTCAGAAATAATCCTTAGGGACAGCCAACTTCCAGGGAACCTAGAACAATTGAGACAGAGGGGAAAAGGCCAAGGAAACCACCTATTCAATGTTGGGGTTGTAAAGGAGATCATATGTATAAATATTGTCCTCACAGAGGTGAAAACGTGAGAACGATTCACAATGTACATAAAGCTGAAACAGTAGAGGACATGGGCATAAGTGTAACAAGGATCTATGTAGCCCTGAACAACAAGCAAGAAGAGTTTCAGTCACATATGATTGAAGTGGAAGGTATGATCAACAACCAAACCATTACTATTTTAATTTATTCAGGAGCTATTCATAGTTATATAGATCCTAAGATGGTGGAAAGATTGCATTTTCCATGAGTCAAGCATGGGAAAACTTGGTTGGTGCAGCTAGCTAAAGGAGCCAAAGAAAAGTTAATCAGATGGTTAAGTCATGTCCAATGTACATGAATGGACTGAACACCGGGGAATGTTTGAACATCTTGCCTTTAGGTTCCTATGACTGTATAATTGGGATGGATTGGTTGGACCAACACCATTCTATCCTAGACTGTCATAACAAGGCATTTTCTTTCCTGGAAGGGGAAGGGAACCTGAGGACAGTACATGGAATTCCCAGGGAAATAACTATTAGAGAAATCTCAACAATGGAGCTGAAGAAAAGTTACAGGAAAGGGTGTCAAATATTTGTAGCCCATATGGAAGAGACACCTAAAGATAAGGTGTCAAATATTGAAGATCATGCAGTCCTAAAGGAATTTGAGGATGTATTTAAGGAAATACCTGGATTACACCCTAAAAGAGACATTGATTTCTCCTTAAATTTGATGCTTGGAGTAGCTCCAATATCGAAGACTCCTTACATGATGAGTACAACAGAACTGAAGGAGTTGGATATGCAACTTGAAGAGCTTATGAAAAAGGGGTATATACGCCCAAGTGTGTCACCTTGGGGTGCTCCAGTTTTATTTGTGAAGAAGAAGGATGGAACTTTGAGACTCTGCATGGACTTCAAATAGTTGAACAAGGTAACTATGAATAATAAGTATCATTTTCCAAGGATCGATGACCTCTTTGATCAGTTGAATAATGAAAAAATATTCTCCAAGATTGATATCAGGTCAGGATATCATCAAGTAATAATTAAAGAAGAAGACATCAACAAGACTACTTTCTGAACAAGGTATGGCCATTATCAATTCACAGTGGTGCCATTTGGGTTGTCAAATGCACCATCTGTTTTCATGTGTTTAATGAATGGAATATTCAAAGAATACCTGGACAAGTTTTTCATTGTCTTTTTGGATGACATTCTTATATATTCCAATTTGGATGAATAGCATGAAAAACACTTAAGGTTGGTACTACATGTATTAAGGGAGCATCAGTTGTATGCCAAATTGAGAAAATGTTCATTTTATCAGAAGCAAATCCATTATCTAGGACATATCATCTCACAAGAAGGGATAATAGTGGATTCATAAAAGATTGATTCCATTATAGGGTGGTAAGCACCTAAAAATGTGACTAAGGTCAGATCATTAATGGGCCTTGTGGACTACTACATAAAATTTATTGAAGGATTCTCAAGGATTGCACACCTGATCACTTCCTTGCAAAAGAAGGGAGTGAAATTTCAGTAGATAGTATATTGTGAAAAGAGTTTCCATCACTTGAAGCAATTATTAACCAGTGCTCCAATAATAAGGATTGTATATCCAAATGAAGAATTCATTGTATGCACTGATGCATGTAAAGAAGGACTTGGTGGAGTCCTCAGATAGAATGGATATGTTGTATACTATGAATCAAGGAAGTTGAAGGAGCATGAAAGACACTATGCTACTCATGATTTGGAGTTGGCATCCATAGTGAATTACTTGAATATGTGGAGTCACTACCTCATGGGAAAAAGGTTCGAGTTGAGGATAGACCATAATGGTATGAAATATTTATTTGGACACCCAACTCTAAATGCTATAAAAAGAAAATGGTTAGAATTTCTCAGTGAGTATGACTTTGATATAAAGAATATCAAAGGGAATAAAACAAGGTATCGGATGCACTTAGCAGAAGGGTGCATGAGTTGCATGCTACAACCATTAGCATGTACCGAACATATTTGAAGGACAAAATCTTAGAGGATGCAAAATAAGATTTGCAATACATGGAAATGGTAACAAAATTACATCGAGGTATTTTGCAGCAGAAAATTGAAGACTACTAGATGGGAGAAGATGAAATTCTCATGTATAGAAGAAGCATTTATGTACCAAATTACTAGGAATTGAAAAATCTAATATTGAAATAAATGCATAATGTACCTTATGTTGGGCACCGAGGGTATCATAAAACTATTACAGCTGTCAAGAGCCATTATTGTTGGCCAGGCATGAAAAAGGAAGTTGATGAATATATTTCCAAATGTTTGTAGTGTCCAAAGGTCAAGGATGAGCATAGACACCCAGCTAGGTTGCTACAACCATTACCCATTCTTGAGTGGAAATGGGAAGTGGTAACTATGGATTTTATCACCAAACTTCCCAAAACAAACAAGGAGCATGATTCTATCATGGCAGTGGTGGATAAGCTTACCAAAGCATCCCATTATATTCCATTAAATCTCACGCAAAAGGAAACCAATGTTGTTAATATTTATATGAGGGAAATTTCTCGACTACATGGTATACCCAAGACAATTGTGTTTGATCGAGATCCAAAATTTACATCAAAGTTCTGGAGAGGATTATTTAAAGGATTTGGAACAAATATGAATTTTAGAACAACTTATCATCTAGAATCTAATGGACAAACAAAGAGGGTAAATCAAGTGATAGAGGATATATTGAGGATGTATGTGATGGACAAACCATCAAAATGGGAATACTATCTACACTTGGTAGAGTTTGCTTACAACAATTGGTCCCAAGCATCTCTAAAGATGAGCCCATTTGAGGAACTTTATGGTAGAAGGTGCAACACACTAGTACGTTGGGACAACCCAACAGGTAGAGTAGTGGTTGGGTCTGAGTTGCTCAGGGAAATGGAAGAGAAGATGTCAAAAATAAAACATAATTTAAATGCTTCTCAAGACAGTCAAAAAATATATGTTGATAAGGGCATAATTCACATGGAATTTAAAGTGGGTGACCATGTATTATTGAAAGTCAAGGCCAATAGAAGTTCCCTGAAGTTGGGAAATTGTTCAAAGTTGGCAGCTCGATATTTTGGGCCATTTGAAATCCTAGAGAGGATTGGGCGTGTAGCATACATGATTTCATTACCTGCATCAATGTCTATTCATAATGTATTCCATGTATCATTGTTCAAAAAGTATGTACCTGATACTAATCATGTTATTGATTGGAATGTGATTCAGATGGAGCAAGAAGGTGCTTTTCAATTGCATCTGGTGTGCATACTGGACCAAAATATCAAGCAGCTCTGGAATCAATCCATATATCTTGTAAAGGTCCAATGGACCTAGTACGGCCCTGAGGATGCAAATTGGGAGCACAAGGATGCTATGTAGGCAGAATACCCGCATTTTTTGAAGGATTTTGAAATTTTGTTGGAATATATATTGCACTAAGGACAGTGCATAAATACGGGGAGGAGCATGTAACATGCCAAGACCGAGCCCCCATGGTAAATGTAAATATGTTTTATAGGCTAGTGAGGCAGGTTATTATAAGCTAGAAGGCTTGTGTGTTTATTAGGAAGGAGAGCCTAGATGTTAAAGGCCAATGAGCCTATTTTTGTATATGTAATCACTCATATCATTAATAAAATAGATCTTTTTGTGTAGACCAACCACGATAAAAGAGTAAGGGGGAATAAACTCCACTAGGAAGGGGGAGGGGGGGCTAAGAGCCTAGAAAAGGGGCTAATCTAGAGGGCTTATTACCAAAGGAATATTATAATATCATTCCTAAAGACTATGGTGAGGATAATCATTTTATCCTAAGTCTCATGAAAGAGAGAATGAATTACAAGTGGAGAGAACTAATCTCCTTGAGACCCATGTGTCATCAAGGGAACATACAAATAAAGGTGGGGGGAATTAGTCCATTTTGCACACACTCAGACATTCACTCATATAGCCATTCTCTCCATCGGTCGACCTCTATATCATTCAGGCACTCCTGGATCCTGCACACACTCTTGAGCTACCTCGTACTTTCTTGTTATCAACATTAAACCATATTCCTCCTGGGATGCACAACGCACCTGTACCTACCTGAGCCAACATTGTACCTTTATGTTATGATTAGTATCCATCCCATGCCTTGAAATTTGTTGCTTCCATCACCTGTGCATTAGTTGAATGGTGTTGTTGTCTTCACCTTTACCTGTAACTGGTTGACTTAAGATCTAAACTGAAGAAACTAGTTGTCAAGCCCATGAGGAACTCTCTCCAGGTGAGAGAATTGTTGGGAAAGTGATTTCCCGAGGGAGCCCAATTGCAGCTACAGTGCTCTAAGATTTCCTGTCTGGACTATTTTTGAATCCATGGAAGGGAAGTGGGACAGCCGAAGGACTGTTGAGAAGAGAAGGGGCACACTTCCTGGGGTGGGACATGCATGTGGGGAATGAAAGACTATAGGTTGTTAGTGTGAGTTTTCTCCTGGGATGAAATCCTTCATGTTGACTTTGTTGTCTCCGCCTAGCTAGGAATACCTTTACCTAGGTGGAGTTTAGTCCCAGCTCGGGGGTGACCCACTGCTGAGAGATAAGAGGAGGGTGATTTAAAGCTGGGAGGATCGTGGAAGGTATGCACACAGTTGGTGGTATTCTATAAAAGATAAGTATCAATTGTGTGTTCATTTTCATGTTGTGTATTTATACCTATCTTTATATTTATGGGTATTTCCCGTGCATGCTGGATGTATATGTTTACTATTATTTTTGCATGAATCTGTGTAGTTTCATAATATTTCTATCTGTTTAAATTTATATAAATACATACATTGGGAATGATATTTTTATGTGGCATAGCCCAACGACCTAAGGCTGGGGATGCTACAACCACAGGTATGTGCGAAGTCTTGTGGTAGAGAAGAGATGGTGGTCTATGGCATTTCCCAAGAGTTGAGAAAGTTATTATGATGGACGAGCCTTGGTGTGACAAATCTATGTACGAGTGTCTTGGTGAGGTGAGGTGAGTCGTCTAACTCTGCCCAAGTTGTAAACCAAGCTAGTAGTGCTCATATTGTAACTTTTTTGCAATAATAATACTTAACTGGGTGTTAGGAATGGTTTGTGTTTCCCACACTATATCTATGTGTTTCTTGTTTGTTTCACAAGTGTTCAATTCGTTTCATGGGTGTATGCATAAATGACTAAGTGTTATGACTATTAACAAATTGTCTAAGTATATAAGAGAGTTGCACTAGCATAGGAGTGTGACTCACTTGTAGCCTAGAATGGAGTATGGGTGTGCTCTAGGTGAAGAGTCATAGTCTAGGTGAAGTATCCTTGGTTTTTCCAAGCAACCAAGTGAGAAAATTCGCAGTGCCACATGCCCTCAATAGATACACAATTGCAAGATTCAGGTAGGCCTATGGGGATGTTACAAATGGTATCAGATCTTGTTCATTGCATATTTTGAAGAACCGTTGGGGAGATATTCACCACTATCTCAATCATAGATGGTATCATATTTTTAAGAACACTCTGCTATTGTGGTGGTCACAGTGGTAATAAAGAACAACAAGAAGATAATTGATTGTGGAGATGGTGTAGTTGGAATGTCCACATCCCATTGCAGACTTGGTGAACAGTTTAGTGGAATGAATTGGTTCATCGTATATAATTTGCATTAGACTTATGACAAAGGTTTCGGTTTACAATGTGGTGGAAGGTTTATATCGGTTCACACCTTGTATAAGTCGAGAGTATATTTTTTGGTGAACCAAGCACTTGGGAAAGGTAGATAAATGAAGGAATTGTCACAAAACTTGTCATAGATCTAACCACAGAAGTGATCGTAGAAGTGATCGCGAAGGGGAGAATTTTTGGGTTGTAGAAAGTGGAATCACTTGGGTGAGTTGGACGACCTGAGGCGGCCTAGAATAGATCCACACTAAGGAAGTTGGTTGAGAAAATTTCTATCATGACATATTTTTGTCATGCATCACTGAGAATAGTAGTTGAGTTGAGTTGGGTTGTTGAACGAATGGGTTGAACATAGCCTTCATATGAGGTAATTCTTCATAGAGTCACACAAGCCAATTAACAGTAGTATGACTTAGCAGTCAGGTGGTGTGTGCATGGTGCCTTGAAGCAGAAGCAATCAAGGTGTGGACATGAAAAAAAATTGAATATGAGTTGGGATGGTTTCATGAGAATTTGGGACTTAGATATTTTCTGAAGTGGATGAATGGACTCAACCTTGTATCCCAACGAAGGTGCTTGTAGGTTTGTGGATTTGCAGACGATGATTAAGTGGATTTCATGCACATAATTGGTGGCTTGGGAAAGTGAATGTCCAAGACAATAGACTTAAACGATGGGTGCAACCAAGGATGTTGTTGGAAAGGTATGGTTGGTTTTGAGTTCCTTCATTTCCTATGTGTTGCAATGAATTATTTGAAGGGAAGTAAGGTGACTCAGCGGTTCAAGTGTAATCTATTTCCATGGTTAAAATCGATAGACTTGAGAGTGGATTAAGTGGTGCAGATTCAAATAAGTCATGTAGCAGTTGGGATGCCTTGACTTGGGATAATGTGTAGAGATATTGGGGTGACCTACTTGGATGATTCCTATGGTGGACTTAGGTAGATTTGGATGTAGTTGTGGAGGTGACTTGAATATTTACTTATCTCTTGGATGACACACCTTGGTGAATTGGTGCCTTAGCCATATTTTTTGGGTCATGCAATGACTTGATATTCGTGATGATAGTATCAAAGTTTGGGTGCTTACAGGAGGTGCAAGGTAGTTTTGTTCTAGGATATGGATGGAGTCAACAATGAAATCAAACAAGAATTGTTGGAAGTCAACTTGAATGGGAAGAACACAGACCAAGTGACTTGGATGGTTTTGTATCACCTTTGGTATGGAATATTGGATGAGGCAGAGAACACCTTGGTGACTTGCAGATGATTGTGTTATGACTTAGAGATCGGATAGGGTCATTGGTTGAGGTTGGCATGAGTATTGGTTCAAACATGCCTAATGCATGGAAATTATTTGAGGTGACTCATTACACTTGGAGAACTTTGGACAGTTCATTGGGATGTTTATAGGAGTGTGAGTGTGTTGGCCACACTTATCAAATATGTTGAGTTGTGAAGAGGTGAGTTGAGGACTTGCCTTGCTTTTGAGGATTGTGTGATCAGGAAGATTTTAGCATGAAGAGATTTATTTAGCATATATGTTTCTATTTCTTTGGGAAGCATGATTGAGGGGGAAGCCTAACCATTCCAAAGCATAGAGAGGTAGACACAACAACATGTCGGGTGATGAAGTAGTGGGGAAAATGTAGTCTAGACGTGCAATTCTTGGAGCATATGGGATGTTTCATATATGAAGATGCAGATGAATATGATGAGAATTAAACCAAGGTGGCCATAATTGTAGACTTGATCACAGTTTGATCCACAAGGGAATAGTTAGTTGGATGTATAGATGCACTATGATTCCCTTGACTCTTTGCGAACTTGGATGCGATGTAGATTGTGTGTAGAAGATTGCCTTACTATATCATGAGGTGGAAAGTAGATTCAATTTTCCACGAATTACTTTGTTTTGGAGTGACTTCATAATGGAGTGAGGTGAGGGGAAACCTTGCCTTGTTTTGATTTTGTTGTGCGGATGGACCAAATTGCTAAAGGAAGTGACTAGGATTTGGACATTTTGTGCATTAAGAAAGCGCAAATGTGATATTTCAACACTTGGAGAGTTAGTGCATGATAACATGACTAAGAGGTCGAAATTACGAATGGGATAGTAGGTTCGAAGTGTAGCACATAGACATTATGGAGGATTTCCTTGACGAAGAATGGACGATGGCAGTAGTAGTGAGGCAAGGGTGGACATTTGTCTTAGTATTTAGAGTTGGATGGAGTGACAGAGATGAAGATATAAAAGACTAACTTCATGCATTGAGATGCACATTTCAAGAACTGGATGCAATGGTTGGAATAACTACCCAACAAGTGCAGGACTTGAGGCTAGCATTATGCAGAGAGTCCAGGGAAAATTTTAGGGGCTATATATTGCCCATGGGATAATTTTCCATGCTTTTTGCAAAAATAATATTCGCCAATTTCCATTTTTTCTAAAATTGATTTGCCCAAATTCTATAGAATAGAATTATTTTACCTTTAAAACAACCCAAATTTTATAAAAAATACGTAAAATCGTTAGAAATTTGAATATTTTTACAAAAATATTGTCAAACATTTTATAGTTTGAATAATAAGGACTAGTAAGATTTGATAAGTTTTCTACCTTCTGAGATAAATTTTCGTCCTTAAAATTATCCCTGGTGGAGACATGAGAGAGTTGGTTGAAGTATGGACGCAACAAAAAGTTCACATGAGTTCAACACTTAGACATTTTTGGAATTATGATTGAGCTTGCAAAAATAGTTGAGGTAGAAAAAATAGCAGCAAAACGAAGAGTGATCATCACAGTGATATAGTGGCAACTTGAGCATTGTGAATAAAGTTGGGGAGATGTCTTTTCATTGTATAGAATAGATTGGTTGCATGCAAATTTGGGTAGAGGGAAGTGTGGATGGTTGAAAAACTTGCATACGATTGTTGTGTGAGTAGGAAAATTGGGATTTCCACTTCACAAGGAAACTTGGTGTTTCCAATTGATAGAATTTTGGGGTTTCTAGTTTGCACAAAACTTGGGGTTCCTAGTAGAGTTAATTGTGATGGAGGCACATATTTTGTGGATGTTGTTGGGGGTAAAAATGACTTTAGTTGGGGGAGGATGTAAGGTCTTCGACTAGAAGGACGCAGATACCCTCTCCCAAGTCCTCAAGGATATGGAACGTGGGGTTTCTCTGGCATCCGAGAATCTCACTAGTTGGGAAGTGGGAAACTTAGGAATGTGAACACGCCAAGGGGATTTCCCAAGAAAGAGGTGAAGCATGGGATAAAAGAAACCAAGAGAACAGGTGGACCAAAGAGGTTGGGGCATGCCATCATAAGGAGCACACCAAGGTTGGGATGTGAGATAGTCCCAAGGGATGTGACAATTGATATGCGCACATGTTTGTTTGGGCCCATTGGGTTCACAAAGGGGCATGGAAATTCCTTTGGAGGTGATGGTTTGTTAAGGGGAACGACACACCTAAAGGACTTGAAAATTCACGATGGTGACCTTTGGAGTCCATATAAGAGAACAAGGGCACACAACCAATGAAGGAAAATTGGCACAATAAGGAGAGAAAGATCAGCTCTACGATTCTAAGGTAGACTTGGATGAAGAGGGGTGAGCTCCCTCAAGGAGCCAATTCGCTCCACATGGGAAGACTTGTACTACCTTGAGGTAATTCTATGGACAGATTTGGGGTGACCTTCTTTTGGGTTGAGTTTGGGGAAGTCCTATCGCAGGTCTATGTTAGAAAAACAGGATTGCAGAGAAATAAAATAAAACAAATGCGTAAATAAAACATAGAAGATACATAATACAATAGGGACACAAATATACATGGTTCACCTAGTGTGGGCTACGTCCACTAGAGAAATTTCCAAGTCCTTCCTTTATTATTATCCAACAAATGAAAGGATACAACCCACAACACACTTGTTGTAACTTCCTCTTCTTTCTCTCACAATGTCCTCTCTCATAATACAATATTTGTAATCATACATAACTGCAATACATTTCCCTCATAAAAGAGGGTTGCCTTATAGGGAAAAAAACCCTAACATAACTTCTACTGTCAGAACTGCAACATTATAATGAACGGTCTAGATTTACAATGAAATTACAATATATATTTACAAGGCAATTTTTCCTCTGGGGGCTTCGCCCCCGAACCCCCACCAAGGGAATGCTTGCCCTAGGAACCCATAGAGGGGGTAACCCCCCTCTGCACTCCCCCTCGTGGAGGAGTGTACATTCTTCCGAGGTGTAAAGTCTTCATGAGGTATAAACACGAGAGAAAAAAAAAATACCTATGAATCAGGAAGGTAATCAGGCTCCACAACCCATAGTCTACGTGAGGCAAGTATGAGAAAACACTGCAGGTCTACGTGAAGTCTTTTGGAAGAGAAGAAATGGTGAGTATGTAGTGGATGCACATTTAGGGTGCTCTGCAGGAGTTGCAAAAGTTGTTACGACGAATGAGTCCTGGTGTGGAAAATTTGTGTATGTGTGTCTTGGTGAGGTGAGGTGAGTCATGTGACTCTACCTAAGTTGTAAATCGAAATGGTAGTGACCATATTGTAACTGTTTTTCAATAATAAGACTTAGCTAGGTGTTAGGCACAGTTTGTGCCTCCTGCACTATATTTATGTGTCTCTTGTTTGTTTCACAAGTGTTCTCTTCATTTCATGGGTGTATGCTTAAATGACAACGTGTTAATATTGTTAACAAATTGTCTAAGTATACAAGAGAGTTGAACTAGAGTAGGAGTGTGAGTCACTCGTAGCTTATAACGGAGTATGGGTATGCTCTAGGTGAAGTGACATAGTTTGGATGAAGTATCCTTGGTGTCTCCAAGCAACCAAGTGAGGAACGTCACAATGCCGCAAACCGTCAAAAGGTGCATGATCGCAAGATTAAGGTAGACACGCTATGGGAATGTGACAAATACCATGTTGAATTCCAATTCTATTATGGCACATTTTCAGATTTCTAGAAAAGTAACTATCAAGATGACCCTCCTCCTCCCATAATGCATAATTCTATTTCAATGATATTACACACAAGGAATCTTGAAGACATGTTTTTTAAAAAAAATGTGTACATGAAACAAGATACCATAAATACTTGTAATATGAAAATGTTCAAAAATCATATATTATTTTTTTTAATTCTTAAAAAAATAATTCAAAATTATATATTTTACAATCAGATTAGTGTAAAAAAATATATTTATATATGTATTTTTAAAATTATACTTGTTCATTGCAACCAATAAATAAAGAAGTGTTTTACATAAATTATCATTAACCTATTTTATATTTTATTTAATTTTACTAATACATTTAACATTTTATCATGTTTTTATATATGGCCATCTTACTCTTTAGTTTCATGTAAAAACAAAACTCAAAACAATATTTTTGGGACATATTTCACTTTAACACTATTAAACTCACTTAAATGGGATTATGCCTATTGATTTCAATTATATACAATTTAACAACATTAATAATAGTTTATGTAAAAACAAAACTCAAAACAATATATTTTGAAGGCATATTTCACTTTAACAATATTAAACTCACTTAAATGGGATTATGTCTATTGATTTCAATTATTATATTCATTTTAAAAGTAAATGAAAATACAATTTAACAATATTAATAAATGAAAATGTTTTATAACAATTATTATATTCATTTTAAAAGTAAATAAAAATACAATTTAACAACATTAATAAATGAAAATGTTTTATAACATGCAGAGTTGGATACCCAATTCTAATATCTTATAATTTAGTGGACTTATAAGACTTTATTGCAATCTCAAAAATTGATTGCCATAATGTATTCTAAAAGCTCTGTCCATTTCCAAAACATGAATATAATGCCAATGATATGAAATTTTATCATTCAATAGTATGTGAATTTTGTAAATATTGTTTAATTATTAAATCTAATTTTTAATAATTTTATTATTATTATGTGTAAATATTTTTTAATTATTAAATTTAATTTTTAATAATTTTATTATTATTATTATTTATAAATATGTTTTAATTATTAAATCTATTTTTTAATCATTTTATTATTAATATTATGTGAATTTTATAAATATTATTTAATTATTATATCTACTCAAATTAATATAAGAAAATTTGATAAAAAAAAATGTTTTTATAACATACATAAAGTTGGATATCCAATTCTAATATCTTATAATTTTGTAGACTTATAAAACTTTATTGCAATCTCAAAAATTGATTGCCGTAAAAATTGACTTGTATTCTAAAAGATCCGTCCATTTCCACAACATGAATATAATGCCAATGATATGAAATTTTATTATTCAATATTATGTGAATTTTATAAATATTGTTTAATTATTAAATTTAGTTTTTAATAATTTTATCATTCAATATTATGTGAATTTTATAAATATTGTTTAATTATTACATCTAGTTCTTAAATTAAGTAAGAAAAATAGTTAAAACTTAAAATATATAACTATGAGAAAATATAATTCATCATTCGAACACTTTTTATTTTGTATATTGGCAAAAATGAATGAAATAGTTAAAAGATATAGTCATGGGAAAATAGAATTCATCATTCGAACACTTTCTATTTTGTAGATTTGAAAAATAGAATTAACCATTAGAACACTTTTTATTTTGTAGATTTAGTATATAGAGGATCTAGTATGAATAAGATATTGGACAGATTAACTAACATGGAGGCGACTGTGGAATGGGTGATAAGAAGTATCCATCAAGCGAACTTAATGATGACCTTTTTTTAATTTACAAAATGATTCCTATTATTAATAACAAAATTCTATTAATAACAAATTTATATATATATGAAAATTATGAAGAGAGATTAGCAAATGAAGAAGTATTGACAAAAATAGATTTTGATATGGAGAAAGCAATTTCATATTATTTTGTGTTATTTTTTTGAATATGGATTCATGAAAAATGTTATTAAAAATATTAAAATAATCATATTGAGGAGATATTGACTTCTACATTAAACATACATAATTTAAATATGATATAGCCTAAAAATGGATCCCATTTTCTACATGTACGACCCAAGTACAAGATTTAAATCAAATTGAAAGTTTAGTTATGAATATTTATGTTTATGATGTCTACGTTCATTTGCATGGTAATATATGGAATATTTTTAATTTTTTTTTTCCAAGAAAATTACGCTTTATATTATTTAAAATATAAATTGTTTAAAAAATATATTTTATCCAAGATATTACCAACTATCATGTCTTAAAAAAACTTTATGGGAAACATTACTAATATACAAAAACTATGACAAAACAAAACATCTCCATAGTCTCATTTCCATGGGTGTCAGAAATATCATCACTTGGAAACAAAATCCATATAAGCTTGAATAATATCACTTTCAATTGTCTGAGAGCAAGAAATTATTTCAACAAAAAACATCCACCAGATTCCAACAAATACATTCATCAAGTATTATACCAAAACAACATAGAATGGACTAGGGAGATCCCCCTAAAAGAGGTTTAAAAACTGTAGTGGTCCCTCATGATCTCCTACACACATGTAATAATATATTTTCCCTACAGCTTGTTGTAGAGCACGTTTCAACATACTATCTGCAACAATGTTACCTTCCCTGTAAACGTGATCATAGGAAATATTTCGAAAGTGCTTTGTCATCTCCTTGATGTGATCCTTCCAACATTCCAGTGCCACTACTTGTAGGTGTCCCTTTCCTTTGAGCCAGTCGATTATGATTTTGGAATCACCCTTGATATGTATCTCCAAGATTGATAAGCGAGAGGCCAAGAGGAGAAGTGCCCAAGCCCCAAGGAGCTCGGCCTTTGTGTTAGTGCCCGACCCACCATTAAAAAACCATTTATAGCATCTATGATCCCTTGTTCTTATAAATCCTCTAGCTCCACAGTTTTCTCCTAAAGCTTCAACAACACCATCAAACCATCCCCCCTCTCCATATTCAGCATCTGTATTTGTTAAGATCCGGGGAGCCACATGAAATATTTTTAGTTAACAAAAAACAAATCCTCATGTTTAAAAGCTACCTTGCCCACCTTGAAAATGAAATAATTATATATCCTTATATGTAAGAGTGATGGTGTCAACTTAAAATTCATAAAATTAGAGAATAATATTGTATGTATAATTTCTTACCTTTCAAATGAAATATTTCAAAAAATCAAATAGATGATTAATCACAATAATTATGTTTATTACTATAATTTGATGGACCGTAATAGTTTAAGAAACCTCTTTAATTGTATGTTCATAAATTATAATTAATATTAATTAAAATAATCATAAATTCCAATAATCACAAAGTCCATATGAATTATAAAAAGATAAGTTCATATATATATTAATCAAACGGTACAAATCAAGAAAACACGCACTATTAGATCATGTCCCACCAACACTGTGACTATCACCATCACCACCATCACTTTCACTGGGTCTCTCATCACCCACAAGTGCATTAACATCCACGCGACTCAAAAAAATATTGTCAATAATCCCCTGCCCAATTAAAATTTAAAATCTAGATAAATTTTAGTAAAAAATTTATGATGATGGTATATTCAAATGATAACTCAAAGGATAAAGTTACTTGGGTCGAGTTGAAGGTAAAATATGTACATGAGATCTGAGTCATTGCACCCATGCTAGGCATGTTTTGGTTAGCATGAGCTTTTGTGCTAATGCCCTGGAAACATGAGACCAAATGATTACTAAAAGAACATGAATATCATTAAAAATTAAATGAATATTTCAATTTCAAATTATATACACACTAATTTGTACATGTGTTACATATATTGGAATCCTAGGTGGGCCCACATTAGGATGTGAAACTCTTGCATTCTAGTCATGTGTGCACATAAGTGTGGTATCAACAACCCCTATACCTCAAACTCTGTGTAGTGACATTAAGTGTAAACACTCAAATTAATAAATACATAATAAATAAAAAAATCAAAAATTGATGTATATCTTGAATTTGATTACCAACTAGGCATTTGAGCTCAGACTCAGGATTAGGCTCATGATCTTTATCAACACCCTTTCCTTTACCTCATGCACTCCAAATGGGGCCTAAGTGAAGAAATTTAGGATGAAATAACTAATTATAAAAAAGTGGATGAGAAATTGTTGGAATACTAAATTAAAATCATATAGTAACATGCATATATCCATGTTATAAAAACAAAATAAGATTGCTTAGTGTATTGATTATATATGTATTTCCATAATTAATTGACAATAAATAAAGATGATTTAAGAATACATAACTATACAAAACTATACCTCACATCTAGGATGTGGCATGTACATCTCTCATACAACATAAATTACGTATCCCAAGAACTAATAGTGTATTTCAATAAATCCTCATTCATTATTATACAAAGCCTCGATACGTCCACCCAACGAACATCAAGATCCACTGAAGCATATGGGGGTCTAGATATCTCCCCAGCTAAAGCAATTGAAAAACTACCCAATGTAGTGCAAATGTTTTCTACCATCACATCACTTTTTATGAACTCCAATATGCAATGTGTTATCTAAATCCTTGGGTAAAATGATACTCCTACCCTACAATGGTATCAGTCTCTCACAGGAGGTGGTATGGAATAAAGGTATAAAAAATCCACAAGATTATCATAACTACATCACCTACAAGGACCATAATAACATGATGGTGTGTTGGTATGATTGGGGTTCATGTGCAAGACAAAATTAACATATATATGTGTCACAAAATAAAATTGAACCTCATTGTGGTGGGGGGACATATCCCAGACTGATAAATATATCATAAACATAAGGTGTTGCAACCTCAAGCTTAAATTTTCATAGCTTAAGAGGTTGAACCCTTGAATAATTAGGAGGTATATCAAACAATGTACCCCTCACATCATATATTTCACCACATCCTAGTTATCTCTCCCCAACACCTCATTCTTGTTCCTCGTAATAACACTCTACCAAAAGGTGTTATGTGGTCCTACCCTTAAATTTAGTGTCATCAATTTTTGAACACTACTAAGCAACATTGACATTGGGTTTCTAGTGGTGCTATCAACATGAATGGATCATATCTCCCTAACTAACTAGTTGTAATATCTAGATATCTCCTCTATGGTTATCTATACAATGTCATTCTCCCACAACAAGGGATATGTACGATGACCTTGTCCACTAGGGACCTCTACAAGTTCGACAAAAATATACATACAATAAAATATATTATTTTTCTTGAATTCAATCTTTCAAAATGAAATATATTCATAACTAAAAAGAATTTCCACAAAATACCTATGCATGGAACCTTCTCACTCTCAAAAGATGCATTGGTACCCTTGGATAGAAGAGTAGCACTACCTCCATGACTACCACTAGGTGTCCCCTCATGATTGGATGGTGGGGAACCTGTGAAAGTACAAACAAATACAATTATTCATGGTGGTAAAAATTCACTTATACAACTCAATAAAAACAAAATTAATTATAAAACATATGAGTCATCTCATGGGTCGGAGGAGTCACATCCGTAGGTTTTCTAGGAGTAGGACCCCAAGACTATATAGAACTCTATCTGTCATGTAGAGAAGACCCTCAATCTAAAGAGAAATATATGTCTTTAGATATGGATTATTTCAATATTTAGAAACTATAATATATGGGATCTCTTGTTAAAAGGGAAATAAAATTTTCAAATAAGGAGAGGCTAAATGGTCACCATTTTACCTTTTTGAGATGACTTGCAATCCCAAACTCACAAGCCCACCCAAGGACAAGGAAGAAGTGAAGAGACCAAATTTAGTGTAGTTTGAGTTGGCCATTAACAAATTTGGGGTTTCCAACTTCCTTGAGATGAGTGGCATGGAGAATACAAGCCGCCTTCCTTCAACATACCAAATAGTTTGGGTTTCTAAGATAAGATACAAGACAAGAAGACAAAGTACTAAGTGAAACACAAGGGAATAGAAAGAAGAATATCGAAGCACTACCCATGAGGAAGGAAAAGGAATGGATTTTGGACTAGTTCCATGGATGACTTTTTATATTATTGAAAATAGAAAAGATCCATTTTCTCTGTGTGATGCTAGTAGAATATATTTTTTGGACTAGATGTCCCCCAAGCTTTATCAACATCCAAATATATTATTGGTGAATACTTTAAATAAGGTGGATATATAGGGATGGTGATTACGTTGGTGAGCTTGCTAGAAATATTGTAACACTCATTTAGGGATTTTGGATATTAACTTTAGGAAGAAACTTTTGGAGATTCTTGGATAGTGTACTCAATCCAATCATCCAAATGGTTATGTGAGAGTTAATTAAGGAAATTTGTATAGATTCTATATAAAATTGCATGAATACACCCCTACTATTATCTTCTTTATATCCACCTTGCCTTATAGGTTGCATCCACTTTTACTTAAAAGATAAAATACTTTTTAGAGATTTAGGATTGTATTCAAGAAATTTTGTGGGGATGGAATCACATCCCTAGTTTGTAAGGAACTCAAGTTGTAATTTTTGTGTGAAGTTGATCATAGGAAAATAGGGTTTGGTTGTGAATAAATGCAAAAATATATAGAGTTAACAAGTATCAACTCAAACGACTCATTTATTAATGAAAGGAATTGGAAGAATATGTATTCATTCTTGTAAAGCAAACTTGTGTTTGGGAAGTTAAATGTCAACTTTGTGGTTTTGAGATCCTAGAGAAAAGGTGGATACGATCAAGATATATCAATTCTGATTTAAGGAGGAATACAATTTTACTATTTGAAATGGAAATATGAGTTTGAAATATTTCTCATAATTAAAACTTGGATGTATTGTACAATGTAAAATATTCTCATACTTCTTGTGCTATCATGTATTGTGGCTAGGATATAAATTTGTGTGGACCTTTGGTACATCCATGTAAACATCAATGATATTCTAAACATGATTAAGAAAAAAAGGGGTAAGGTTAGGCTTTCCATAGTTGACCCTGGTGAACCCTGCTCATCAAAAAATGTATGCATCATTGCATGGGTTGTGTAGAGACAAAGGTTGAGACACTTGGTAGGTTCAAGAGGGAAGAGACCTATAATGATTGAACTTCATCAATTAATTTCATTCTCTTCACCTGGGTATGCATGGTTTGTGTAGAGACAAAGGTTGAGACACTCAGTAGGTTCAAGAGGGAAGAGACAATGATTGAACTTCATCAATCAATTTCATTCTCTTCACCTGGGTATTGAGTTGGATCCCATGCATGTATTATGCCTGATGGAGTTCTAGAAAGAGCTTCAAGTTAGTAAACTCATTCTCTATAATTGGCATGAACTCCTGATTTCCCTTGAAATTATCACATATATGAACTCTGGCATTGATGAGATCATCCTGCACAAAATCCTTCCACTTTATCATGGTGCAAACATTTATCTTTCCCATGTTTTTACTCATAATCCTCTTCTAGTATATATTATTGGTAGGCCTTGAATTATTTTCCATATATTTGCTTACTAGACTCTGAACTCACACATAGATAGTAGTCTCATCTTTATGTGACTTGAACACTTAGCTACTCCTCACTTCTAAATATACATAATAACTTCAAATTTGGTAGGCTTATGGTTATATAAATTGACTACATTGAATAACAATGTTCAATCACAATTTATTATCCATGTGACCATTATGGAGTTCATTTACTACCAATTGTTTTCCATAACTTGACAAAATCCTTTTTTGATGTCATGTATATCTTTCAAATCCTACAACTTACCAATTTAACCCCTATTGCTTCATATTTTTTACTCCATATCTTAAGTAATTTAGACAAAAATATAATGTATTTATGGATATCATGACATTGACTCTAGTCAAGTTAACACAACATCACAACTCAATCTCTACTTACTCCACCTTAAAGTCTTTACCAAATTTTAACAACTTTATAGAAAGTTCCCCCACTCACTAGAAATATGTTTCCTGACTTAAAAAAAACACAAGTTTAAAATTTCACACTCGCAAGGATCGACTATTGACTAGATTAACTAAAGACTCACCCAAGCACTTGGTTAAGTCTTATTCTACAGAAAACAACTAATTTGGCTATCTCATCCACAAGGTTTATCTTTATTGACTCAACTAAAATAAAATAATAGGTAAAAATAACATACAATGATCCTATGATAGGAGTGGTGCAACTTAAATTGATGGAGGAATGAGGATTTGGCTTCTCACATGACTTCAAGTTTCAATCCTTGTACTTTTCTCCTAGACATGGATTACTAGTATGATTCTAGGTAGTGATATTATTTCTTGTGTTGTTTCTCATTATAACAATAACTTCATGTATTTCTTATAAATACTCCCTAAAGTAAACATTTTTTTTGGATACATCAAAACCAAGATCTATAGGACTAGATTTTCTAACATGGAAAGGATCCCTATTATCACCATAGACACCCATGTGACCCCCTCCCCTGGTCATCACATTAATCCTTGGGTCCCCCAACCCAATAATATTTTGGGGTTCAAAGATCACCAAGTTCACATTACAATGTTTGTCCTTGTCTCACATTTTTCTATCAGGCTTGGATAATCCTTATTGACATGGAATTCGGCCTTGTAGTGGACACATTGCACTCTCCTTAGTTGTAGACAATCCCTAGAGATATGTATTATATATTCATAGTATAACACCTTACAGGTCGACCTATTCAACCACCATTCCTTTCTCCTTAGTATCCTCCACCATATCCTCCTTGGTAGCTTCCACCATATCCTCCTTGGCCTCCTCCTTCAATAGGTCAGAAAGTACTATAGTTTGGATGGACATGTAATTTTGAAAGATTATAAAAATCTATGGGAGTTGTTTATAAACTCTAAATATTTCACAATATTGATTTTCCATGTTACTAGAAAACCTAGTAGGTGGTGGGGTTGGGTTGGGATTCACAACCTTTGTCCATAGTGAGGGGAAATCATTAGTAGTATGTCCTTCCATTTTTTCTACTATGTGACAAACTTTCTATATACCCATATTGGTTCTATTCATCTCATATATTTTCTCCATTAAGGATGATGATTGGGACAAGAACTACACCAATTCAAGAGTTTCACTAGTTAAGGGAATAAATGCAATTTTTTTTTAAATAGTCCAAGGATACCCATTCATTGAATTGAACTTCATGGATTGGACCAATGCTTCCCATTGCATGACCCATTTATGTTGCATAAGCGTAAATTTGGTCAAAGGAAAGAGACCATGTTGGGTCTCATGTATAGGGTAAGTCAATCTATTGATCAAATTGTAGAATCACAAATTGTATTCCCATGCATGCACACTAATGATCTATTTAATATCCTTCAATTCAGAAAAAATCTATGAATCTCACCTAGGTTTCTATAAATCAACAATAATTCCTTCCTTTACTATGTCCAAGGTTTTAGTAATACCATAGGGATTAGTCTGTGCAAATTTTATGTACCATTATAAATCCCTCCTTTGCAATGTGGTTTGGAAATCCATAATTGCATTGTATGGAGGAATGGTCCTCTTTTCTCTCGATATTGACTCACATAGGAGCTAGTGATGTTCTGCATCATTTTTACCGTTCTCTAAGAACTTGAAAGATGTAACAATGCATTATCTATTGCTCTAGCCATATCATTGGCCTATTTGTCCACCAAATTAAAACCTTGTGGGCTTGATTGGCTATCAAGGGTCATCCCACCACTTGAATTATGATGATAAATCATAGTTTTAACTTAACTAATTGATCTATAAACCACCATGGATATTCCACTGTAACATTGCATCACAAAAAACTTGTAATATTTTGAAATATTTTATTATCTAGGTTTAGTTCCTTAGATCTCATATTTATTATCACTAGCTCATTTCTCAAATTAATGAAAATAATTGAAATACAAAAATAAAAGAACAAGAAAATGAACACACCATCCACATAAATGAACACAAGATCTATCCTAGGACAGCCAAACTGGGAGAAAACCTATCTATAAGGTGAGGCCTATGCTCTCCTCTCTTTTCTTCAGTTATGAAAATGAAAATACAAAGAAAGGGACACTCACTATGGAGTTTCCTTTGACATTGTAGCTTGAATAATTTCTAAATAATCTTCTTCCTTCTCTAATATTATATGAAATTCCACTCCTATATTCTTTGCTCAACTATGGAACAAGTACAATGCTAAAAGAATAAAACCCCCTCTCCTCCTAGTGGCCCAATATTCAACATTATCTAATAGCTATCTAGGGTTAGGGTTTTTTGCATACCTAAACCCTTAATTAGTGTTATGGTTTTGGACCTTAAATAATATTATTGAAATTTCACATGTGTCTAGCCCAACATGTGATTAATGGCAGTTGACACGACATCTGCTTGGTACCATGGTGGTCAATAAGGTATGTCAACTTGCAGGAGAAATAACTTTAGCATACAAAATTTGATTGAGGTGGTTTTTGCACCGTTGGAAATACATTTGTGTGTATAATAACATCAAGGAGTCAAGAAATAATACCACAAAGTTCTGACCCCAAAAGGAACTGTTTCATGCCTCAAAAATGGCTTTGGAAGGTTCTGGACCCCAAATATCAATAAAGAAATTTTGAGGTAAAAAATGGTCCTAAAAAAATGTACTATCAAAATCAACTTTAAAATAACCAATAGGATTCAATATGATGATATCAACCATAGAGGTAGATAGTTTTGGAGGGAAAGGAAGAAAACCAAATTTTTAATCATATTTTTAACTTACATCCTTATAGTTGTACTGAAATTTCAAGTGTGGGCACGCAATGGATGTTGAAGATACTTCACACACACCTAAGATTTATTTTTCCTAAGGTTTTACCTATGTTTATTAGTCATTATTCAATCTCCTATAGTTTAGGGAGAATATTCTCTTCAGTTCACACTTTAGTTTGATCAGTTGAGTGGAGTCTAGATGCCACATTGGGATTATCGACATGCATCATTTGGATCATCACTAGATAATTCACATTGTCCTTGGGATCATCACCAAACTAGATCATTACTCATTATTGGCACAAGGGCAGACCCAGGGTTCAACTCTAACAGCACACCAACAAACCCTAACTATTGGCCCTTTCAACAACACATCTGAAGCAGATGCAGTCTCACCCAAAGTAGCAATAGGGGGTTGCAGGACATAGGTGTCTACAACTAGAGGGAATACAAAGTGAATCTAGGGCAACAACACACAACAATCTAGATATATTTTACCACTCCTAAACTTACTTCGCAAGTTATATCTCTGATCTAACTCAATAATACAATAACAATATATCAGATGGCAAATAACACAACATCAATCATAAAGAACAACAACATATGCATGGTTCACCCTCTCCCTAGGGATATGTCCACATAACTTTGTTTCTTGATGTATTAGATGAAAACATGCAGTTCTATCTGTGCACTTAGTTGCAGATCTTTCTCTCTCTTTCTCTCTTTATCTCCCCTCCCTACGCACCCAGCTGCAGGGTTGATCTTCGCACCCAGCTAAATATCTTACAATACAATCTTGATACTGCTCTCAACAACAATAATCATAACCAACAATGAAAAAAATATGAACTAGAACGAACCCTCCCAAGTCTTCTAGACCTTTATTTATACATTACATGACCAAAGTCTAGGTGTCAAAACCCTTGGTGCAAAAACACTAGGTGCCAAAACCCTAGGTCCACTTGACCCATGTTTTAAGGGCCTTGTCAGCCTGTCCTTCCTTATTTTATGTGAGGTGCTCCATAGTACTCGTTGATATATTTTTTCACTTGCTAATTTTTCCACAATCCCTATTCTTTACTGCTTTATCTTCCTCGGTCTTCTCTTCCAACGACTAGATTTTCCTTCACTTCTCTCCTTCTTATCTGCTTCTTCAACCACTTCGACCCTTCCTTGGTTTATGTGCCTTCCGCGTAGTTCGTAATTTTTCTTTATTCCTTAATATTCACTTCCTTACATAACTAAGGGCCAACATACCCCCAACACTCACATGTGACTCGTCCCGAGTCACTGCAAGACTGATCCTTTTGTATCACTTTGACTGCAAACTGTGCAGAGCAGCCTATGTTGTCTGATCTATCCCTCCCTATCATGTGCAGAATGTCTTTTTTGTGTCTGGTACCCAGTTTCAACTACACCTGGTACCTAGACCCTTCTTCCTTTTCTTTTACTGAGAGCTGCGAGGAAGTTGGTTGTTGTAATACAATTTCAACTAGCTCCCATTCACTAATCCATCCTTCTATTCTCTATTAAGGGTATTCAATTTCACAAATCCTCCTTTTTCAACATAAGCAACCTCAAATGGCCCTAGCCAATGTGTCTTGAACTTTCCTGGATTCTTTATCAACTTACTGTCATATAACAATACCAAATCTCCTTTCTTAAATGCTTTGTTTTTTATATGTCTATCATGGTAAGCCTTTTCTCATTCTTTTTGTATCTGCTGCTGAAATCCTACAATAAACATATCTTCCTCTAGTTCCATCAACTGCACAAGACTGTATTGAATAACGCCAGTGTCATCCATACCTATGAATGTTACAATTCTTAAACTAGGAACCAAGTATTCCATAGGTACCACTACTTCCAAGCCATATACCAACTTAAAGGGAGTCTGTATTGTTAACTTCTTGCGAGTAGTTCTATAAGCCCATAATACTGTTGGAATTCTTAAGTCCCAATAATATCTGTTAACACTGCAGATCTTAGTCAGTGTTGTCTCCAATATCGTATTGAAAGCTTTGACTGTACCATTCACCTATGGGTGGTATGGAGTGCTCTTCTGATGGTGAACTTGAAATTCCTGAGTCAAGGCTTCAATAGTTTTGTTGAAGAAGTGTGTGCCTTGATCACTCATGATGATTTTTGGGCAACCAAATCTGGTGATAATATCCTCAAAGATGAATTGTTCAGCTTTAGCTGCACTACAGTCCTTAACTATTCTTGCTTCTTCCCATCTGGTCAAATACTTTGTCGTAGTGATAATGTATCTCTCTCCTGTGCGCCTTCCTGGTGGGTTAATACGTCCCACAAAGTTAATAGCCCATTTCTCGAATACTTGTAATGTTAATTGCAGTGCCAAAGGAATCTCATCCCTTCAAGAAGTATTTCCTACCCTTTGACACACATCGCAGGCTCTGTAGTATTCCTTAGTAGCCTTATGTAAAGTAGGCCACCAGAGGCCATCTCTGAGAATCTTCTACATTGTTTCTTTCCCGACATAATGTCCTCCTGCAATGCCTTCATGAGCTTCTGCAAGAATCAATGGTTTTTTTGCCTCCATAACACATCTCCTCAAGATCTCATCTGGTCCCATCTTATATAACTATCCAGCTATAAGTTGAAAGTCGCCAGCGCAGACTACTAACTATTTCTTCTGAATGATTGTGTATTTGCGAGGTGCCATTCCTATGGACAGGAACTAAACTATCTTAGATAAGTGATCATCAATTGTTTTGATGGCCAGCAACTGTGCATCTGGTAGTGTATCCTCCAAACTAGTAGGTTCCTCTCCATGTTCCAACTTGGATAATTGATCAGGTCCTTTATTCATTCTTCCTGGCTTAACCACAATTTCAAATTCATACTCTTGGAATAGTAGTAGCCATATGCATATTCGTCCCCCCAACAATGGCTTGTTGACTAAGTAATTCAATGCAGAATGATTAGTGAACATCTTAAAATGTCCTCTCAGCAAATAGTGTGAAACTATCTGACCGAAGTAGAGGGAGGTAGATCAACAATGATGGCAATCTTGGAAGGATCCACCAACAACCCCTGCTTACACACAATGTTCCCTAGAAGCACCCAAAAGGGTGAAAAGAAAATACATTTTTTCAAATTCAGAGAAATATGACATTGCCTGAACTTATCTAACATCAATGTCAAACATTCAATATGGTCTTTCAGTAGGCTAAAGACAATCCAATCATCAAAGTATGCTTCTAGGAACTTTTGTAAAAAGTCCTTAAATTCTTCGACCACCACCATGGAGAAGATGGTTGGTGCATTCTTCAACCCAAAAGGCATCACAGTGTACTGAAACGAACCCCATTCTATTGCAAACGTGGTCTTATGTCTGTCCTCCTTAGAAATTATGATATGATGATAACCTGAAAATCCATCTTTGAATGAATAGACCTCCTGTCCTCCTACATTATCTAGAACCTCATCGGTAAAAAGTGTAGGAAATGGGTCATGTAGACATGCATCATTCAACTTCCTTATATCTACACAAATTCTGATTTCTCCTGACTTCTTATCCTGGACCACTATAGGGCTAATCCATTCAAATTCTTCAACAGGTTCTATGATTCCTGCTTCTATCATTCTATCCAATTCAATCTTAACTTTCTTCTTATATTTAGGATTCAGTCTGTAAGGTCTCTGCTTGATGGGTCTTGCATCTGATCTCAGAGGGATCTTCATTTCTCCCATGGGCCCTTTAATTCCCTTCATATCTGTGAACTTGGTTGGAAACAAGTCTTGATATTCATGCAATAATTATGTGATCTTGCTAATCGTAGTGTCATCCCAATAGTCTCCCACATTTGCTAACTTAGGTGTTTGTTATGTTCCAATATTAACCTTCTTAATTTTAATGGGTTGTCCAACAAAGGGTAATTCAATCCTTGGTCCTTCTATGTCTCTTTCCCCTTCAGTTTCTACAATGTTTACATCTATAGGGTCATCGTCCTCATCAACATTAATATTGTAGCAATCATGTAATTTTTGAAGAGACATAGTCCATTCATTTTCTTCTTGGGTAAAAGGGAGGGTAGGTTCCTTCTCAAAGACCTTCTATCTTATAATTTGTAATGCCTGATCTACTATAGGGTACTAACTCTTAAACAAAAACATAGCTATAAAGTTTTGATTCATACCATACCAATATGTAGTGATGAGGCGCAGTTCTGCTTGAAGATACCAGTTGATAGGCGTAGTATCCAAGGTATTAATGAACTTATGCACCCACTGTTATTTAGGAATGTTGCTCCAGTCCTCCTCACAACTTCACATGTGGTTCTTAGGACAACTATGGCATGTATATCAAACTTTGCATCCTTCTGCTTGGTTTGAAAAGCGTGTTTTCAACAATGTACGACATTGTACCCATTCTATGATGTTCTTCTTGTGTGTTCCCCACCATCTAGTTGGTGAGGCTCACTAGGCTTCATCTAGTGCCAACATCCTCTATTGTACTGGTAGAATTCTCTTAAATTCAGCTAGAAATGTCTCTAAATGATTCAAACCATCAAATGTTGGAAGATTACTTACTTCTGTGCCAATCCAACAAACTGTTCTATTCAATCTGGCACATCGCCGTGTAGAGACTTCATACATTTTGTTCTGCCAGTTTTTCAATGCTTCTTCTGAATCTGATGAACATGCACTTTCACTTCATCAGCTAAGATTCCCATCTACTGTAGGATTAATGTAATCCAACTATCTTGCTGTCAGTTTATAGATGTTCTCTAGCTCATATGTGCAGTCTTATTCCCTGATAGGTTATGTGTATCTGCGACCTTCATCTGGGTCCAGAGGTGCAATGAATTTAAGTCCATTACCCTCAAATGTCATTCTTCTCTTCTTTAGGTCAACAAAAGTCGAATTGTTTAAATCCGAATCAATTCCTAACAACACAGGATAAGGAAAGATATCATCAACAATTTCAATCACTTCGAAGAATGAAAATGTCCTTACCCCATCGATATCTATAGGGACATGATCTAGTCTTCCAAAGGGGCTCACTACCTACTGATTAGCCATCCTGAGCCTGATAGGAGAATAAATCAGTCTAGGTTTTCCCATCAGCGCCCATGTCTTCTTTGTCATAACATTGAATTATGATCCCAAGTCAAGGACCACATAATCCATGTCGTAGTATCCAATATGAGCATTAAGGTGCAATTCCTTGTTTTTCCTTATTTTCCTAGATACTTGATTCACAGCTCTACTTAGCATAGGATATATTCTCCCAATTTCATACTATCTCACTAGGTGTTGTAATTATTGTACGGACTTTTCATATTTAATCAAATTGATACAAGTATATAAGAAGTCCATGAGCTTGCTTACCTCTTTTCACTGTCTATTTATAGCATACTGATCAAATTTTGGTGGCATTCACATTCCCTTACTTCTAGTTGTGCCTTAGATGAATAAGCTTGTTCTCCTACAAATTCTTTCCTTGCCTCTTCAAAAGTATGCCTCTCTCTCCTTGGATCAAAAAATTGTGCCTTCTTTGTAGCTCTTCTAATCCCTGATCCTTATGTAGTCTTTCCTGGAGTTACCCTGTCTTCTCTTGTAATGAAGCCTCCTCTAGTAGTAACAATGACTCTGGTATCCTCACCACGAGGTTCTGCTGATATTAATTGGACTTGTTGGTTTCCTCCTCATCTCTCCTAGAGTTTGGCCAACAATACTAGACAATCTTCAATGACATGATCAAACGAGTTACAGTAGTTACAAGTAGTACAAGGGTTCTGAAAATCCCTTGCCAAATTTCTTGGATGTGCACAATTATAGAAAATGGTATGACCTCAACCTTGATGCATAGCTCCTCCTCGTTCTCTTCCACTGAATCCACCACGACGGTTGAATTTCCTCTTCCTAGGGAGTTAAACTGCGCATTGTTTCCTTCTTGTTGTGTTTCTCCTTGAATCTTATATGTATCCCTTGATCTTTCATGCATGAGAACATAAGCCCTTCAATCCTTCTCATCATACCCCACAGATTTGCAGAATGTACAATAAATATTGGTAGGGGTCTGGACATATTTTTTCATATAATAGCATTCACCAGGGCGATGTCTAGTTCTACATACCTCGCACTAGGGTACAGTAGCCTACTTCAAAAACCTAGGCGCTCTAGAGGCCAAGTATTCATGAAATAGAGGATAGTTCTCTTTGTCATGGACATTTGATTTACATCTGATACACCATATATCTTCTCTTTTCTCTTTTCCTTTATCTTTCTTCATTTCTTCAACCTATAAAGATAAACTAGTTAGCTGATTCAAAATTTGACTCATACCTGGAATGGATTCTCCTACAGGGGTTGCTTCTAATTTCATGGCGATCTCCAATGCTTCAGCCTGCAAAGAAAATTTTTGTTGGATCGTAGGAATTATGATATGCGGCAGGAGGGCAGTGATGAACCATTCTTTGTTTTGTTCATCTAGGATCTAAAAAATTAAACGACCTGTCAGAGTCTTAAATCTCTGATCAAACTCCCAAATAGGTTCAGTGACCTTCTTCTTGATTTCTTTCATCTCTTTAATGCACCACGACTCTGACTTAGACTTCTTGAATTCTGCACTCAACACAGTCTTAATATCGTTCAACGTTTTAGGCTATCTTGGTCCTGAAGAAAACTTCATATACTATTTCAGAGCGTGATCCCTCAAGGTAGTACTAAACTGAGTTCTCTTAACAGCGTCGTTAGTGACTTGCTTGATGCTCCATACAAATTCACATAAGAGCTAGTGCTGGTCAAGATCTTCATATCCATCTCCTCTAAAGATGGGTAACCTCATTTCATCTGCCATAGATCTTCCTTGGTTTCTCGACTGAGTATGTGATAAACTACTTGTAACCGTACTCTGATGTCTCTGACTACTTTGGTTACTCTGGTTACTTAATGCTTCTAAAACAACAGAAGGAGTAATAGTACTTACTTCAACAGTAGGCACATTTCCTGAAGTTTTTGTCTCTCCTCGAAAAAGTTCTTCGTTCTGTACTTCCTCTGTTTTTTTTGGACTCTGAATACTCTTCGTCTGTTAGATATGCTTCTTCTCCATTGTAGAATCCCTCATCTCCATATTTTTTCTTAAATAGGTTCGCAAGAGGAACCTCTCTGAACAGTCTCCCATTACGCGTGAGTCCAACCTCTGTGTCACTGTCGTTGTCTGAATTTTTTAACATTAACTTCATTGTATCTTCAGGATATTCTTCTCATGCAATAACATCTTAATATTTATCTTTAAAAAGTGTAGGAACTTTCCTCTAGGTCCCTTAAAGAAGTACCTCTCTGCTTGACTATATGATTCAACTCTGTCAATGGAAAACTCGGTAATGTACCCTCCAATAGTGCTATCAAACCAGAGATCCATTGCTCTAGACACACCGTTATCGACTCTTTTGACTTTCTTGATTAGCGTTGTTTTCCAAACCACATGTGGCCTAGATCTGATCTCAAACTGGGTATCTGCTAATTTGGCTAACCACTTGTATAACTCCTTACGAACTCCTCCAAAGAAAATTTTGTGTATGTTGGTAAAGATGTACCTTCCCAACCAATCTTCTATGTCAATGCTAGGGTTCTTGTTCTCGACTTTGGCGAAGTCCTTTTCTTTTTCCTCTATCCACTTCTGAATTTATGTCTTCGATGGAAACCACCTTGACATTCCCTCAAGAAGATCCATGTCCTAGAAATAGAACCATTTGTTGGCATAGGGGAAGACCCAGGGATAAACTCTAACAATGCACCAACAAACCCTAATTGTTGGCCCTTTCGGCAACACCTGCGAAGCAGATGCAATCTCACCTAAAGTAGCAATAGGTGGTTGAAGGACACAGGTGTCTACAACCAAAGGGAATGCAAAGTGAATCCAAGGAAACAACACACAACAATCTAGATATGTTTTACCACTCCTAAGCTTACTTCGCAAGTTATAACTATGATCTAACACAATAATACAATAACAGTATATCAGATGGAAAATAACACAGTATCAATCATAAAGAACAACAAGATATATGTGGTTCAACCTCTCCCTAGGGATACATCCAAAAAACTGTGTTTCTTGATATATTATATGAAAATATACATTTCTATCTGTGCACCTAGCTACAGATCTTTCTCTCTCTTTATCTCTTTATCTCCCCTCCCTGCACACCCAGCTATAGGGTTGATCTTCGCACCCAACTGAAGATCTTACAATACAGTCTCGATACTACTCTCAACAACAATAATCATAACCAACAATGACCAACATACGAACTAGAACGAACCCTCCCAGATCTTCTAGACCTTTATTTATACATTACATGACCAAATTCTAGGTGTCAAAACCCTAGATCCAAAACCCTAGGTGCCAAAACGCTAGGTGCCAAAACCCTAGGTCCACTTGACCTGTGTTTTAAGGGCCTCACCAATCTGTCCTTCCTTATTTTTTGCGAGGTGATCCAAAGCACTAGTTTATGTATTTTTCCTCTTGTTGAGTTGTCCTAAATCCCTCTTCTTTACTTATTTATCTTCCTCAATATTCTCTTCCAACGACTAGCTTTTTCTTTACTTCACTCCTTCTTATCTACTTCTTCAACCACTTCGACCCCTCCTCAGTTTATGTTCATTCCACGTAGTTCATACTTCACCTTTCCTCCTTAATCTTCGCTTCCTTACATAACCAAGGGACAACACTCATGATTCCCTAATCTCCTCCTCACTTCACTCTATTTCAGTCAGTTAACCTAGAGTTAGCAGAAGACTAAGAGACTAGTTAACTCAGACTATGTGGAAGTTCACTCTTGTAACTGCCTAAGAGATTAGACTAGGTGGCAACTTACTCCCATAACTATTGGTGTGTGTCCAAATCACTCTATACCATCACTATGGTGCATTGGATTCTCCTCCAGTGCACATTAGTTTATTTATATAGAGTATATCATGTGTAAATTAGCATTCATTCATTTGGTTAATGAGAATTCTTCCATTCTTTCTCTCCTGCTTCTCTTTCTCATATTTTCTCTTAAAATTGTGTATTTCATTTGCTATATAGATATATTCTATGCAGTTTCAACACATTTACATGGTATTAGAGCTGACGGACTGCTAGGGAAAAGACACACCAAATTATTTTTGCAGGTACCGAAGATTGAAGGCAGCAAAAAAAAATGGAATTTCCAAAAGAATTCATTCGTACACAATACAATTTCTTTGCATCAAAGGAGAAGATAATAATACATCTTCAAGGCAGAGGATTATAAAGGTTAACCATGAACACATATATAGAACCCATATCAGCCATAGAAAAATTCAAGTATCTAAATCGAATGGATGAAGTGTTTGGAACTATTTGTAGTCTTATTTCTCCTAAACTTTTGTTTCACACATCCTCTTGTAAAAACCCCAATGGATCTTGTACCAACATGGAAGGGATTTTTGGAAAAAGGGATGAGATGAGGGGACACATGCTCAAGGTGTAATTTCTCACATTTGATGCAAAAACCTTCGACAATCTCCAATATTTCTTTACCAAATATAAGGATTCGTTGTCGCAACTCAAGGCTTGTGGGGTTGATAAATCTAAGGAGGAGAAAAAAATTGTTCTAACCATTGTCTCCAAACTTGGTATGGAATACTTAGTGTTTGTATCCACATTTCATTTAGTTAGGTTTGCCTCTAGATCCACCTAGATGATGCCCTCTCTTGATGCCTTTATCGAATATCTTACACAAGAGAAAAACAAGCTCATCAATATGGGAAAAATCAGAGGCCCAAAGGTGCATGCACTTACTGTGCAAGATGGTAGAGGTCATAAATATCATAAATCTAAATAAAAATAAAAAATTAAAGCACATGTGAATCCAAAGAAGGAAGGGTACTCAAAACCCTTCAACGATGCCTCTAGATCCAAAGGTGGAAAGGGAAGAAAAGGGGAGAAATACACTTACTGCCATAAAGGATTCCATCTATAATCTGCATGTATGCAGAAAAAGATAGATCAAATGGCCCAAATACTTCATCAAAACAACCTTGGAGATCACATCCTCGAGGGTGCCAAGAAGAAGAATACAAAATATCAGAATCCCAAGAAAGACAATTATAGTCATGCTTTGATTGCCATCAACTCCTCTCTCGATGATTAGATCATAGATTCAAGTGAATCACACCACATGGCATCCACAAAATAAGTTTATTCTTCATTGGATGCATTCAAAGGTCCTCATATTCTTATGGGGGATAACTCTCTAGTCGAGGTCACCGACAAAGGAAGAATTGAACTCACAAATGGAAGCTTCAAGAATATGTTGCACGTTCCCAAAATTTTCGTCAATCTTCTCTCAGTGTATCAGATGAAAAAATATGACACTGGAAAGAGATTCATATTCACACATGATGCAATGGATATCTATGACATGCAAACCAATTCCAGAGTTTCTACCGGTGAGGTAAATCATCAATCTAGACTCTACACATTTTCTGAATTTATTGAACCAGGTTATGCATTACTGCTTACCCATGTTGATGAAAGATGTAGGATATGGCACGAAAGGTTTGGGAATTTAAATTTCATATATATGCAACAAATTATCAAGTAGGGAATGGTTGATGGTCTACCTAACATCCACTTCTTCAAAGGAATTTATAAGGGATGTGTTCTTGGAAAACACCCTCAAGAGAAATTTGACAAAGGAAAGACTCAGAAGGCTTTCTTTCCTTTAGATATGATCCATAGTGGCCTCATGGGTCCTTTTATGCATCCATCAATGCTCATTTTTGTTGATGATTTCTCTTGCTTCACATGGATTTTCTTTCTCAACAAAAAATCATAGGTATTTCAACACCTCAAATATTTCAAAGCCCTTGTTGAGACATATTCAGGAAAGGAAATCAAAGTCCTCTGAACCGATAAGGAGGGAGAGTATGTCAACCATGAGATACAAAATATTTTTCATGAGGTCGGGATTTAGTTGCAACACACGGTTCCCTATACTTCTCAACATAACAGAGTTGCTGAGTGGAAAAACAGATCTCTAAAAGAGATGGCATATTTCATGCTGCATGCAAAGTCACTTCCATAGAGATTATGGGTTGAAGCACTTAATTGTGCAACCTACATCCAAAATAGATCTCCCCATAGATATGTCAAGGATAAGACCCCCTACGAGTCTTGGAGTGGCCTCAAACCAGAAGTGACCCACTTCCGTATTTTCGGTTCACGTGCATAGGCCAGTATTCCCTCTGAAAAGAGGAAGGCACTTGATCAACAAAGAACATAGTGTATATTTTTTGGATACCCTGATGGTGTGAAGGGATATAGACTCATTGATATTTCCTTATACTGACTCATCATTGAGCGGAGTGTCCAATTCAATAAAATTGTCTTGCATGTACCTCAACAGCCCCATGAAGACACTTTTGTTCTTCCACATATCAGAGATGATGAGCATGCACATGCCGACTCTTCTTAGTATGAGAGTTATGATTTAGATGATCCAAATACAAATTCAGTACAGTCAGTTGTAGAGTTAGTGCATGCAAATGCATATGCAGAGCCAGATCAGAGGCCCAAGTGGGCCAAGACTACTCTTCAAGATGCAGGAGATCTTGTTGGGGATCCAACTAATACTAGGAGGACTTGATATGATTTCAAGGAGCCTCCTCTTGCAACCAATGCCACCCAGAAATATTTCTCGGTTCAGTATTCAAATCCACAGTCCTAGGGAGAGGCTACTCAAAATCCATTTTGGGAATCTACCATGCAGGAGGAGTACAAATCCCTCTTCAAGAACCATACTTTGGATTTGGTTCCCCTTCCTTCAGGAAGGAAACTTGTTAGGTGCAAATGGGTCTACAAGACCAAGAGTGCAGCGGATGGAAAAGTTAGTAGATACAAAGCTAGTCTAGTTTCCAAAGGCTTTCAGTAGGTGCATGGAATTGACTATGATGAGACCTTCGCTCCAGTAGAAAATACGGATTCCATATGGTTGAAACTTGCCATTGCAACAACCAAGGGATGGTAATTCCATCATATGGATGTGAATAATGAATTTCTTCATGGAGATCTATATGGAGCATCCCCGAGGATTTATGCAGGATTCATCTTTGGTCTGTCAACTGAATAAGTATATTTATTCCCTCAAGCAGGCCTCGAGGGCATGGTATGCTAATATGGACTCCTACATGTTGTCACATAAATTTGTATGTTGCAAGTCATACCTGAATGTTTACATGCTCATGACCGCTGATTCACTTCTACTCCTAATTCTGTATGTTGATGATTTGTCGATCATTGGTTGCTCGACTTAAACGATTGTTGAATTCAAGAGGATTCTAAATGACAGGTTCTTGATGATGGACATGGTTTTGCTACATTTCTTCCTTAGACTCAATAGAAATCATGATGCATTAAGAATCAAACTATGTCATGCCAAGTATGCACAAGATCTCCTTGAAAAGATTTCACATGACAAATTGCAAGTATGCCCTGACTCCTTTCCTATCAGAAGTTAGACTTGAGGATGGCGGGGAAACTCCACTAGTTGACAAAACACTGTACATACAACTAGTTGGGATCTTGTTGTATCTCACACACTCTAGACTAGACCTATCATATGCAGTTGGAGTAGTATCCAGGTTCATGCAGGAGCCGCATGAGCTACATTGGAAGGTTGCAAAGCATATCCTTCGATACGTACATGGCATTGTCACCTTTGGGATTCACTATAAAGTAGAATCTACATTGGACCTCATTGGGTTCACTGATTCTAAATGGGTTGGAGATAACATTGATGACAAGTCCACATTTGGTTACTCACTCATTCTTGGTTCTGGGCCTATCTGTTGGTCGAGCAAGAAGCAGGTTGTTATTTCTTTATATCCAGTCAAGGAAAAGTAGTTAACATAACCATTTAGGTTATGTGGCTACAACATTTTCTCACTGAGTTGGGAATTCAGTTTCATCGGTCGATTATCATCTGGTGTGACAACCAGAGCACTCTGAAGTTCTGCAAAGATCTAGTTCAGAGGCAAGGGACAAAGGACATCAAGATCCACATGCACTATGTTAACACTCTGTAAATTTTGTCTGGATGATAGACAAACGACATAGGTAATTGTTTCAACCAACTTTAGAGACGAGTACTAGAATGCTCAGCTCATTGAAGGCTCTCTCGTGTCACTTGATGTTCTTTGGCAATAAATCGCTAGATTTAGCTTGTTTTGAGGTTTTTTTTTTTAACAAAGTTGTTGGCAAGGAAGAGGAGGGACACTTAGGGATATGGAATCAAAATTTTGAAAGTGAATCAAAACAATGACTAGCCGGTATAACTCTCTAGAGGATAAAGGCTAAATGAGGCGATGAATCTGAGTTATAAATTGAATTTAAGCAGAGTGTAAGAAGAAGGAGAAAATAAATAACTACATCAGAGCATTACTGAAATGTATTATGAATTAGTTAAGAAGAAATACACAGTTTAAATTTCTTAATCCGAGAGCACCATAAGATGAATTCTGAACTTTTAACTATCCAATTTAAACAAAAGAAAATTCAAATGAAATTAAGAACACAAGAAATACATACAATGAAAGGAGACAAAACTTATATCACCACCATTAGAATCTTTTCATAGAGACTTCAAAAGCTTCTACATATGTATTCAATTCAGCTCCAGAAAATTACAATAGAGTTCAGGAAACAACTAAAGGTGCCCTTACACTTCTGTCAACATTAATACATTCAGAAATTCTAGCATTTATACAACTGAAGTTTCTTTCAAATAGAAACTGATTACAATAGTTGATCTGAAACGTTTCAGCTTCTAAAACCGACCATAATAATTTCAACTAACAGTCTTGGTATGTGAACTGATTTACAATGATTAATAAAAAATGCTTCGTAAAATAATGATTGATTTCTCTAACTGCTCGACTTCTGTATTCGCCATCTGTCTCGCTTTGGTCCTCTATTGGACACGCAAATTTGGTGATACTTGGAGGCTATTTTTTGGTCCCTAGAAAACTGCATTTTGTCCTACCTAGCTGCACTATCTCTTTCCACTGCAAGTTAGAAGGGAGCTCGTAGTCTATCATTTCTTTGATCAGAATCTCCAGGTCAATGAAAAAGGAATAAGTCATGGCTAGCATTCTGATCTTCACTATATTGAACTGATTCAGGATTTCAAAATCTATGGTTAAATACTCCACTAGGTTTGTCCCCTCAATTTTTCCTCCAAGCTTTCAAAATTGGAGTGATCCATCCTGCATTGGGCGAGGTGAGATTTGTACTCCTAATGATCATACAATTTCCCTTTTCCATCCCAAAATGATGGGAGACCTTTGACAAACAATTCTTCAAATAGATCTTTAAATTCTTGTATGCTCTATTCCATTTGCATGGCCTTGGTCTGGACTGATTTAAGCAAGTTACGCTTGGCAATAAATATCTTGTCCCAAATGATCAATGTGGTCATGTCTTTGACCCCAATGGTCTAAAGTTCAGCAGTGGGAATGGAATTCAACATATTTATAGCATTTTGGGCCCACTCTGAGTGTTTCTTTTCAAGCGTTTCACCGACAACAGTGCACATGCTTTTGGCTATGATGGTCATGCTATCTTTGTCATCGATGAAATTTAAGTATACTTTGAACCTAGCAACTTCAGCAGCAATAGAGTGCCAAATGACGTGTTTGGATCCTTGCAACAGTCCTTTGCCTTTCAACCTTGTCTTCAAATTGTCTACTCTTTTCTGTAAAGCTTGATTCTCTTTCTGGAACTGGGTCGTATTTTCATCCTTTATTCTTATTTCTTGTTGCATCTTTTCTATGTCTCCCTTAAGGCTCTTGATTTCTTCTACCTTCAGGCTAACTTGGGACATAGCCTGAACCAATCCATCGGTGCTTTGATCATTTTCTGCAGTAGAAGGTGCAACAACAACCATGTTTGATTCTCCTATTTGTCCTTGTGACCAATTAACCTTTTCCTTCTCCAATTGNATTGCAACACGTTGTGATGGAGAAATTTCTATTTTCAACACACTAGTTCAATGGGAGTTAACTGACTAGTTCCATTTTAGACTTTCTATTTTTACCATCACTATTATGCATGCATGCATTCCTAAGGAAAGCTAACTGCTTGATTGCTTCTCTTAATTATGGAATTTTTTGCCATATATATGAGTGTATTCCACTCATTCATCGTATCATATTGATCATGATCTATGTATCAATCATCAGCTCATTGGAGTAGTGTGAATATATTTTCTCATTATTCCATATTGAATCTCTCTTCCTTTCTTGATAAGCTTTGTTTGTACTTGCTTTATCTAGATCTCTTGTGCAGGTTTCCATGAAACACTGACATGGTATCAGAGCTATGCTACTTGGAGCAAGCCAGACAAGCCAAAGAATAAGGAAAATCAGGGTTTCAACGAGCTAAATCCGTGGTCGTACCTTTCATTAGTTATTCCTCCCAAAATATTACGTTTTTTAGGAAACAACCTAGGAGGAAAGTAAATCGGCCCATTTTGGAAGTGGGTTTTCAACCGTTTGGAAATATTCTTCATCATTTGCCCCAAAATTAAGCCGCAAGATAGCCTCCTGAAACTTATACGAATCTGTGGTCGTACCTTTCTACAGTGATTGCTCCAAAAATATTAAGTTTTTGAGGAAACGACTCATTGAAGAAGTAAATAGACCCATTTTGGAAGTGGTTTTCAACCGTTTTGTGAGATTCCTCACCATTTGCTCAGAAAGTAAGTCACAAGATCATCTCCTAAAACTGATACGAATTTTCACTTCAAGTGCCCTTTTTGTTGTGATTTCTTAATTTTTGACTTGCATATTGAGAGTAAATTTTTAGGGATTCTTAAAACAGTGGGAGAGATGGATAGGACAACTATTATATAGACAAATTTGGTGGTAATCCTCACACCATACAATTATTTTGATTGGAATCCCAAGGCGACGTTCCAACTCAAAAGAAAAGGACTATATAATTTGACGATGGCGACAGAAACAGAACCTACATCAATGATTGAGAAGATGAGATGGGTGAACCATAAGGATGAGGCCACATGACTACTTCTTGAGTTAATCTCCACTGATTTTTGGTTTCATGTTGCTGCATGAAAGACTCCAAACGAGATCTGGACCACCTTGGAAGGACTCTTTGGAAAGCAGGATGAGATGCGAGGTCATATGCTTGAGGTTAAGTTGAATACCTTAGACCCTAAAAGTTTTGATAATATACAGGATTTATTTACTAAATTTAAATATTTTCTATTGAGCTTGGGTGAATGTGGTATTGATAAGTCTACACAAGAGAAACAACTTATTCTAACAATCTTGGCCAAGATAGGACCAGAATACGTTGTATATGTCTCCAATTTCCATTCTGTCAGATGTCTTTTTGGAACAAATTGGAAAATGCCTATGTTGGCTTAGTTCATTGAGTCTCTTACACAAGAGCAGACAAAACTCATACAAATGGGCCTCATGAAAGATCCCAAAGCACATGCACTCACCATGTATGATGGAAAAGAGTCATACAATCAGAAATCGAAGCAGAAATGAAAGGAGTTATTACATCCAGAGTCAAAAAAGGAGGGATATTCCAAACCCTTCAAGGATTCTTCAGGTTCCAAAGATTCTTCAAATTCCAAAGGGAAGAAGAAGAAGAGAAAATAATTCACATATTGCAATAAACCGAATCATGAAGAATCCACATGCATGAAGAAGCAGGTTGATCTTATGACACAGATACTTCAAAGGAATAACCTTGGAGACTTCATTCCTGAAGGAGCCAAGAAGAAGAAGGAAGAAGACCATGCGGCTAAGAAAGGAAATCATCATGCTCTTGTTGCAATTAATTCCTCATCTCATTCATGGATTTATAGATTCTGGTGCATCACATCATATGGCAGCTAAAGATGAATTTTTTACTTCTTTGAGTTCATGCTCAAGAACCCCTATTCTCATGGGGGATGATACTCCAGTAGAAGTAGCAGGAGAAGGGAGAGTAGAACTCCATAATGGCAGTTTTGAGAATGTTCTACATGTTCTAAATATTTCTATGAATCTGCTCTCAGTTTATCAGATCACTCAGAAAGGTAAAAAGGTTGAATTTACATCAGATTTAGTTTCAGTAATTGACATGCATGACAATTACATCATAGAAATTGGTGAGGTGGATCACAAGTCAAGGTTTTATAAATTCACTAAGTTTTCTGACGATGAATCCTCTATTCTAATTACACATAAGGACAGTAATTTTCATGCACCTCCAGTGAAACATGCATATACTCTTGTTCTTCCATCAGTTTCAGACATCAGAGATGATTCCATGCACTCAGATTCTGTACATGGAAATAAGTAGGTAGTACATCCAGATAAGAAACCAGTGTCAAAGCTTCATCAGATGCCCAAGAAGGCATAGACCATACTTCAGGCAGCAAGCAACCTTGCATGGAATCCATTGGATTCAAGGATGACTCGATCTCAGCATGAGGATCCTTCTCATGTATTTTCAGCTTCAGAACCTACGATGCCCATGCATTGCTATATGGTTCAATCTACTGATCCAAAAAACTAAAATAGGGTTGTGGGAAATCCAATATGGAAAGAAGCCATGCAAAAGGAGTATGGCTCACTCCTAAAGAATTAGACTTCGCATCTGGTTCCACTGCCACCAGAAATGAATATTTTCAGGTGCATATGGGTCCATAGGATCAAGAGGTACAAGGCTAGACAGGTTTCCAAAGGACTTCATTAGATCCATAAATATTTCTACATCTTCACGAAGACTTTCAGTGAGAATAAGTTTCATACTTTGTGGGATCGTCTTGCAGTGAAGAACATAGCTGCCTAGCAACTGCCATTTTCTTCTTTTGATACATTATCTTTTGAGGGGGGGGTTTGTTCCCACGTGGTTTTCCCTCTTTCCTCATTTTTTTCCAGTGTTCATTAGTTGCATTGTACATGAGTACCTAAAATGGCCTAGTAGCTAGGACTCATTTTTTACTCCATAGTGATGTTCAGGGGGGGTGTTGGAGAAATTTCTATTTTCAACACACTAGTTCAGTGGGAGTTAACTGACTAGTTCTATTTTAGACTTTCTATTTTTACCATCACTATTATGCATGCATGCATTCCTAAGGAAATCTAACTGCTTGATTGCTTTTCTTAATTATGGAATTTTTTGCCCTATATATGAGTGTATTCCACTCATTCATTGTATCATATTGATCATGATATATGTATCAATCATCAGCTCATTGGAGTAGTGTGAATATATTTTCTCATTCTTCCATATCGAATATCTCTTCCTTTCTTGATAAGCTTTGTTTGTACTTTCTTTAGCTAGATCTCTTGTGCGGGTTTACATGAAACACTGAAACTTTGGCCTTGTAATTCAATGCTTCTTGTCAAAATGTCTCTTTCTCTTGTTCTAGAGAATCTAGCTCTATTGTTTGTGGATGCTTTGTGGCAGACATCTTTAGCCTTTTCTTCATGCTTTGAATCATCTTGTCTTTCTCTTCTAAAGAATATTTTACCCCTTGAGGGCCTTCAGATTCTAATCTCTTGACTTGATTCTGCTAAGCTATGTTGGATGCTTTCTATTGTCTCAATTGTCTCAGACCCAAGTAGTCTGAATACACCATGTCACTGGTGTTTCTGTGGAATTTCACCTTGTCTAGGGCACTGATGTTTTCATAATGCAACTTGACCTCAAACACTTTATCCTCATCTACAATTTCTATGTTCAGTGTCTTCTTCTCTATATCTCTGACTGAGAATAGAGAAGACCTATGTTGAGAAATATTTTCCACCTCAGGTATCAAATCCCTTATTTCACTCATAGCCAAGCTTCCTTTCATAGCATATTTCTTTGCTAAATCTTCTTTAGATTGGTAGACTGCTCCAAGTGCATTGTAAAAAATGTGTTTTTTGTTGCTGAAAGCTCTTGAGATGCTTTCACTTTGGGTCATGCTTCTTTTACCAGCTTCTTCCTTGTTAGTGCTACTCTCCACCATATCCATACTTACCTGCCCCTTAGGATTTTCTTCCTCCAGATCTACTATCTATGGAGATTGTTTGATGTTTATCTTCTTAGGAGCAGTTTGCTAACTACTAGTGCCTAGGGCCTCTAAACTGCTTCTCTTGGTTTAAACAATTACTTTAGGAACTTGGAATGTCATCTTCTGAGGGGTATACTGTAAGGTTGGCCCCACTTGTTGTGTTTAAACAAGCTGCAAGATGGCTTCCATATCAACACAGATTTCCAAATTTGCCAATTTGTCAAAACCTTCAACATACTCATGTTCATAAGGGCCATGTTTGCTCATCAATATTCTTTTAGATATGAATTGATGTGGATCATATATTCTCCCTTATAGGTGTGAAAATACAAACTCCTTGAGTTTGGCCTAGATCTGAGGTAAGCAATCTCTAGTCTTCACAACAAATGGTCCTATGATGAAAGGAAATTTCAGGTTGGACACCTTGTGCATTTTCAGGAAATGTTTTGTCTCTGAGATGATTCTTTGTCTGATGAACTCCAGGGAAAAGAGTCTGGGTGTTATAAATATAGGGAGAAGATAAGGTGCCTCTTGAAAACCATATACCCAAATTATTGTGCAATACATGAACAACACCCAATCTCCTACTATATTTTATGAATTTTGTTGTAAGTAACTTTTCATGTCCTCCGGGACTCTTGGCAGGCTGGTGTTGAAGATCAAGCTGTAAAATCTAGAAATGATCTTATTTATGAAAATGAACATTGTGATTCTTTTGCATTCGATGGAGATGAATTCTGCTTCAAGGAACTCTTTCTTTTTTGTTCAATAAATTCTCACATAATTAATTAATTGTTGTCTTTTATAAAAGACTAGTCTTGCTGACTGGATTGGATGCATACATAAAATACTAAAGGATGACAGTTTGATTATTAGTACATGTACGAGAATTGTGTGTACTAGCTACACATACATTTCTTGTACATATACACTAGTATGTATGAGTTTCCTTGTTCTTGTACCATAAGATACCATAACTTCGGGACGAAGTTTCCTGAAGGGTGGGTGTATGTAATGACCCTTTTCTTAATTTCATAAATAATCGGAAACACTAGCTAAATTATAATTAATTATGATATAACCTTAAATTGATCACAAGTTATTAATTAATTAT
>JASDQU010736569.1:75225-88192 GCA_032191745.1 Picea mariana
CTGGGATGGGTTCATTCAGAGTTGGATATTGGTCTTATTTCATCATAGTGAGTTGTTTTTGTTGTGATCATTATTGTAGACAGATTGATTATTGTTCTAAGAGAGAGAAGTGTTGAGTGTGAGAGCCTTCTGGTATTGTAAGATCTTCAGTTGGGTGTGAAGATCAACCCTACAGCTGGGTGCATAGGGATGGGAGAGAAAGAGAGAGAGATATGGAAGCTAAGAGCGCAAATAGAACTGTATGTTTTCCTATAATATCAAGAAACACATTTATGTGAACGTATCCCTAGGGAGAGGGTGAACCATGTATATCTTGTTGTTCTATGGGATTGGTATTGTGTTCTTTTGCCTTATGTTATTTTGTTGTTGCATCATTGTGTTAGATATGAGATATAAGTATGTGAAGTAGGTTCAAGTTGGTAAATGATATCCAAATTTTGTGTTTCTATTTTGTTGGATCCACTTTGCGTTTCCTTTGGTTGTAGAAACTAGTGTCCTGCAACCCCCTATTGCTACTTTGGGTGAGACTGCATATGCTTCATGGGTGTTTCCGAAAAGGCCAGTAGTTAGGGCTTGTTGGTGAACTGTTAGAGTTGAACCCTGGGTCTTCCCCTGTGCCAACACTCCTATAAAATCAAGGCCCCATTGTCTGAAAGGTGCCTCACCAAAGATGGGTTTCAAGGGCAGAGGCTGCAATTTTCTTTTCCCATCAAAAATTTGGCATCCATGACATCTTGAAACCTCTTTATAGACATCAAAAAAAATGCTAGACCAATAGAACCCAACCCTCAAAATCCTGTGCACAGTGGTTTTCCAATAATGGTGCCCTCCACAGGCACCCTTGTTAAATTCTTTGATGGTCTTCCCAACTTCTTCTTCCAACAAACAGCTCAACAAAATCCCCCCTAGATCCTTCCAATATAGAGACTGCTTTACTATACAAAAAATTTCTTCTTTCCGCTTTATGAATCTATCCATTGTTTTACTTAATTCAGGAGGAGCCTACAAATTTCTCAATACATAAATGATATCTGCATACCATGAGGAGTCAAGGAATTTTTGGGAAATCTAAGGGGCTCTCTCTTCCTCCACACATGTTGACAAGTCAGCCATGAAATTTATTCCTAAGAGTTCACAATTGGTTTGTGCCATTAGCTTCACAAGCCCTTGTCCCTTGATCAACTCTGTGGGTTTGATCTCAAGGTCATATTCTAACAGCATTGTTATCCATTTACCCCTCTTTCCTTAAGAATCAAGTTGAGTTAAAATCTCTTTCACAGATCTACTGGGTACATAAGCAGTAGTATGGGAATGCAAGATGTAAACACTAAATTCTTTCAAGACCTTGAATACTACATATGAATTATTCTCCATGATATCATACTTCAAAGGGGCATCCCGCAATGTATTGCTGTAATATGTTATGGGCTTCTCAAAAATTTTCTCATCTTTCTGTAATAAAACACCAACAATTGTGTGCTCTGAGGAAAAAGAGAACAATATGAAGTCCTTTTCAAAATTAGGGTTGGCCAATACTAGAGCCTTGGTTAATGCCACTTTAATGTCTTCAAAGGATTTTATGGCTTCAGGGGTCCACTTTATTTCATTAACTTTCTTGAGCATGTTGGTAATATACTTTATGATTTCAGCCAAGTTAGGGATAAACCTTCTCAGAAAATTCACTTTTCCCAGGAAATATTGTACCTCTTTCTTACTTATGGGTATGCCAATTTTTAAAATTCCCTCAACTCTGCTAGGATCTACCTTTATTCCCTCTTTTGAAATAATGTGACATAACAAATTTCCTTCTTCCATAGCGAAATTTGACTTCTTAGGGTTCAACGATATTCTGAACTTCCTACACTTCTAAAATACCCTTCTTAGATGCTTGAGGTGTTATTCATCTAAAACAAAGTACACAGTGATATCATCTAGGTAGATAACAATGAATTTTTCTTTTTCATCAGCAAAAGAAATGTCCATAGCTCTTTGAAATGTTTCCCCTGCATTCATGAACCCAAAAGGCATCTTGCCATATGTTGTTCCTGATTTTGTACTTTAAAGCTCTAAAGTACACCATCAAGGCATCCGAAAAGAAAGAGAAGGCTAAGGATAAAAAGGTAAGTTATATGAAAAGGGTTATTGTTATTTCCTTAACTGTTTATGTGTAGCTTCCCAGTTTTCCTATATACTAATGTCTCTTTCAATTATTGCCCATGAATGTTCTAACTCAACCCGGTTATTTGTTGTCTATAGGATGGTTTTGAATAAATTCAAAGCGATGCTTGTTTGATCTGATAGTCCAGGTTCGATATTAGGTTGTCTTGTAATTGGAACAGTCATGAGGAATGGAGACTGAAAGGATAGATTCTTGTGTTTTCTTTTCAAGGTTCGCTATTTCTGTTTCAAAACAAATAAGAAGAACTCCAAAACTTTGAATTAATAGAATGACGAAACTAAAGGTTGTTTCTGGTATCTGAGTTAAATTTTGAAAAAAGGGAATATGCATGAAATGAAAAGAAAACATAAAGTTGTCGAACAAGGTGAGGCATCAATTAAAGAGGAATCTCACTTTGTGACAAAAGAATAAAATAGTTAGGAAAACTCTTAATGAAGTATATGATATTGAAATTTAAAACATTTACAGGTCTTGTATTTGTTGATAGCTGATACAGAGGAAAATCCGTAAATGATTAAATTGAAAGAATAAAAAATCACCACAGTAGAGGTTGTACTAAATTGTAGTTAAACGTTCATTAAAGAGATATATGAAAAATATGAAACGACAGAGAAACACATAACTCAAACTTGACCAGATCTAGAATCTTTCATTTGCATTTGTATTAATTCAAAAATATCTTCAAATTCTTCCTTACCATGCGCCCCAAAAAAAACCTCTCTTTCGGTCTCCTCAAATTATATTTATACTAGATTCACCAATACATTGATGGTTGGTGATTTCCTAACTCCTAGGGGAAAACAGTTACAAAAATGAAAACCTCAACCGTTTACATGATTATCTTTTATTTTCTTATCATCTCAATAATACAAGTTTTCAAAATGATACTTCATTGTTTTATTGAAGTATCTCCTTCTTTCAACCCAATACATTCAATACATTTTTCAAGAAAGTGTACGAAACTTCTGGGAGTCTCTGTAAAATCCTTTTCTTCGAATAGATAAAATTTTCTCTGGATTTTTGGAAGCCACTCTTCGATCCCCTTACCAGTGAGCTTGATTGATTGAAATTTCAAGTTTGGTTTCACTAGACACTTGTCTATTAGGGTAACATCCATTTCCTTTAATTGTGAAATTTCCAACTGAATTTCATTCAAACCCTCTTTGAAAATCAACTGGTGTCTTACAATGTTTATCTATTCTAATTGCCCAGTGCAATTGTCTCTTCCAATACCTAATGATTCCTTGTCCAAAAAATCAAAGATTTCTTCACAATCATCTTTGATTTCTTTGGCTATTTTCTTATTTTCTGCTATGTTGGTTTCCCACACCTTGAGCATGATATCGCCTCTAATCTGCTCTGTGACAAAAAGATTTGGAATTTTCGATACTCCTTCATTTTCTGAACATACAACTGCCTTTTGAAAAGTGGCCCTTGCTGCTTTAGCTTCTTTTTCTTTAAAAATAATATTATCAAGAGCATTGCTTACTTCCTAAAAATAATTCTAAATAATCTCTACTTGGGAGATTACTCTTTGTTGCTCAGATTCTATCTTCTCATGTATTTCCAGTGATAGGTCCTGAAAAACTTTCAAATCTATAAATTGGCCTTTTATTGAATTCAAATCAACCTGTAGTTGTCTTACCAATTCTTCTTGTTGAATAACCTGTATTTGGCTAGTCTGCATCTCCTCATTCATCTCATCTAGAATTGACTTAAGCGATTGAATTTCTTGCTTATCAACATCTTTGGCCTGCTCTAGACCTTTATTTATTTCTTCTTTGATATTTTTCTCTGTATCTTTTAGTTGGTTTTGCAACTGGACTATCCTGTGGTTACTCTTTTTTAACCGTGTTCTCATATTGTCAACGGTGAATAGGTTTGTCGTTTCCAGGGCTCCCATGGAGCCCTCCACCTCTGTAGAGAAATATTATTCTTCCAAGTTTCTCCCATCCACCAGCACCCTGTGCTTTTTTACCATTCCACCTTCTCTCATATACATCTCTTGCTTTAATACATCCTTCCTCTTTTTACTGAAGAAGTAATCAGAGGGAGGTATTTCTTCTCTAGAGATAGGGTTGAGGTCACTAGCATATATGACTCCTATCTGAGGGATCCTAAAAGTAGACTGTAAAGGGGTCAAGGAAGTGATGGGATTACCCAACTCTGTGGATTTTGTTTCCCCTGCAGTCATGGGGGTATCAACATGAATAGTAGATGATGAAGGGGGGGTAGATTGACTGGACTCGGGAGGTGTCCCAAGCCTTCTCTTTGTTTCTGCTACTAGATTCTCTATCTGTGGGACTTCTTTGTTTTGTGCAGATCCTTATGCCCCCTCTGAATTTTCCTCGGTGTCTGCTTTATCTTGCGCTTTCTGTCCAAATCCTAGGGGAATGTTTTCTTGTTCTGGAGGAGATTGTGTTTCTTCTCCCTGCAATATCTTGGGAAAACCGCTTCGTCGATGTCTCTGGAAAGTTAGGAGACTGGTTTGCAAATCAGATGATAACGTCTGTACCATGTCTAACACCTCCTCATAGGTTTTGACCCCTTTGAAAATGTCATCGCGAGGGGATTCCTCATGTTCAAATGCTTTCATACCATAATGAGCCAATTGGCTTCCCACTATTTGATAAGGGTTGTTCTTCCTTTGTTCGAGATTCACCAACTTGACCTCCTCTAGAGTTGCAGCGTCAACCTTTGAATGACCCAAGTTGAGTAGCAAAAACCTTCCAATCTGTACGGGAAAGACTGGCCAAAACTTCTTTTGAGTTGTCTTCAGTTCTATCCCAATACCGCCTGTTATTATCTGATGAGATACCTCTCTGCACACCAATCTATCAGGGAGGAATTTAGGAAGTGCATGAGGAGGGATAGAACATCTGAAAACCCTGATATAGGAGAAATTCTCCTCAATAAACCAATCGGAAACAGCCTTGATATTTCCTATGTCCGACTCTTAAATACGAGGGGTGGCACAGCCATACAGCATTTTATGCACTAGTATCACCATGAAATGACAAATTTTGTAAAAAGAATCCTTAACATTTTCTTCCCACATCTTAGAATGATATTCACGAATCGATTCAGTGCAGGTTGGGTTCCAACTCCAATTCATCAAAGGGAAAGGAGTCGTGAAACATATAGCATCCATGATATATGTCGACATGTAAAAGGCTATTGGTCGGCCATTGGATCTTGCAGTTTGATACTCCATAACCTCCTTAGCTAGGTTATCTGATAGAATTTTGTTCCAGTTGAAGATATAGCCTTCGGTTGCTTCATGTAAAAGGGGCACCCATTCTGTAGGGAAATGGGTAGGACTTTTCTTCCCGAAAAGTCTACATAACATCATAGCCACATAAACCATGTACTCATTCAAAGAGGTTGTGGCATAAACATTATGGGTATTGGCCCTGAATTTTGGTGGGTGTCTCCACCATTCTTTGATTATGCCAGGGTATGTTTGGTCTTCCTCTATGCATTCTTTCCTTTGAAATTCACTTACGAATTCTTTATTGTAAATATGTTTAGAATTGGGAGACAGTTTTTACATTACTTGTATATGCTCCGGTCTGAAAGAGTCGACGATGGCCCCTTGGCTATCCAAAATGCTTCTTATCTGCACGTTTGTCCTCTCTAAAGCCCAACTGATCATATCGTTGTATGTCATGAGTCGGGGGCATGTAGCCACTTTCTAAAGTTTGGACTTTTCTATGTCCCAGAGTTTTTTTTCAGAATCATCGGGAAAATTTTTGATTTCGTAGTCCAGGGTTTCAAAAATTTGCCTCCAGGATTTGATGGAATCAATGGCATGCGGTGTAGTATCAAACACGACATCTCCTTCTGGGATGGATATTTCAATGGCTTCTTCACTTTTCTTAGGTGCCTTTCTAGGTTCCATAATGTTCGTGTTTAGAACGAATTCCTGTCACAGAGAAAAATGCGTAAGCTTGTTGAATGCAATTCACTTATGAGTTCAAATGATAAGAATGAAATTTGAAAAACCAAACCTCTATTAACCTTTAACTCTTCTTACGACGGATGTACTGAGACAGGTGGTAAAATTTTAATGTTTTAATGGGGAAGATATGCCTAGAGATACGCAGTTGAGTTAAAATATCTCTATTCATCCGTTACAGATATTACCGTATATCGGCGATTTCAAACTGGAGTTTCGAAAATACTGCTTTCAACAAATCCCGAAATGCGAAATCTGAAAAGTAGTTTAGTCATCATTAATCCAATTTTAAAATAACTTAATTTAGTTTTAGACTTTTTCAATGAATCGTGATTTTGCATTTCGAAGTTTCGTGGATCCAGTCTCTAGAAAATATGTCATATGCAAACCCCAAATAGTGAAATTACGATGGGATTAGTTTAGGTGCTAATTACTTGTATTAATGCTTTAATCAAACGAGGTTAGTAATTAATTTCTTCTTTTCGGAAAATTGGGGATCGAGAGTTCAAGGGCTGATGTTTTGAAAACACTTTGATACAAGTAAACCTTAATCGCGAAAGACTAATGAATTGTTGATTGTGTTTAAGGGTTTAATTGATCATGATTAAAGGGTAATTTGTGAAACGTGCATCGGGACTTATAACCCCCACTTTTTCTTTTTTTCTGTTTTATTACTTTAATATAAATCCTTTTCAGGATTTCGGCACCAGGGCTCTGGAGTTTTTAGTTATGAAATCATGCTTTTTTGAAAGGCCGAATCCCGAAACCCGAAAAATCGAAAGACTTTTGACTCTTTTTAAGACTAAGGGTGGATCCATGACTAGGAAAAAGCAAAACTTCAAGTTTAAAAGGTAAAAATTAAACTTTTTATCAACAACATACATGAATTTTCCCCATGGAGTTGTGAATGTTGTTTTTTCGTGATCATCAGGGTGCACCATAATCTGATTATATCCAGAGAAGCCATCCAACATTGACATTTTCTGACAACCCACCACTTTCTATAAAATGTGATCCATCTTAGGCAATGGGTAGTTGTCCTTTAGAGATACTCTATTCAGATTTCTGAAATCCACACACAACCTGATTTCTCCACTCTTTTTTCTGAATGTCACCAGATTTTCCACCCATTTAGAGAACCTTAGGGATACTATGATTTTGTCTTCAAATAGCTTCTTTACCTCTTTCTCAATCAAGGGAAATAAAAAAGGGTTTATCCTTCTTAATTTGTGTTTGAAAGGTTTGTGATCCTCTTTGATTGGGATCACATGCTAAATTATACTGGTGTCATAAACTTTCAGATCTTCATAGCTCCAGGAAAAAACATCAGGGAACTCTTTCATTAATGTGATATATTTCTCCTTAACTTCAAGGATGAGTGTTATGGATGGCTTAATGGTCTTGGGATCCTCCTGAGTCCCAATATTGAAATCTTCTACATCCACTTCGTTTACTGTGATTTTTGGAATTTTGGCCACATCATTATTATCAAAGAGTTTCTCCAATGGGACCAGACCCTTGGGAATGATGTTTCTCTTTAGTTGAACTATGTCTTTCACTGCAATCTGATTTTTGAAGTACCCCTCCTTTGTGAAAGCAGCTGCATCCACCTCTTCAACATAGTATTCTTCATCAATGTTCAGATTCTAAAATTCATCCTCCATCTTGAGGAACCTTTCTATTTGTTTGTCATCTTCAAAACCCTGCCAGTACTTAATATTATCTGGTACTGTTGGTCTATAATTGACCTCAACCTCATATTTTATGTTAGGGAAGATTGGGATTTTGGAAACCGCTGCTAAAGTATCCAAAGCATCAACAATCTGATTTTACCCTCTTGGAACTGCTGAAAGATTATACTCTGGAAATTTATCAAGGAGATCTAGCACTAGGTTCCTATATAACCTCAGTCTGGGATGTTTTTCTTGGTATATGCCTTTGATTTGTTTGATAATTAGATCAGAGTCTCCATGTACAACTATTATTTTGGCACCCAATTCTTTCATAACCTTCAACCCCAATATTAATGTTTCATATTCGGCCATGTTATTCGTGCACTCAAAAACAAGTTTGTAAGAGCATAATTTTGAATTTCCTTTGGGGTGATTGATCCATACGCCAACCCATGATCCTATCTGATGACAACTCCATCAAAACTCATATTCCATATCTGATCTTTTGTGTTGTCCTGCAGCTCTAAAAACTTCTCTATCTACTGATCAAATCCATCTTTGTCAGCGATATCAATTTTTGGCTCTTTCTATTCAAAACATAGGTCATTAAAGAAAATGGAAGACCCCAACTCAGTTTCAACAGAGTAGATGGGATGATTACTCGGATGTGACTTGTTGATGACCATATATTTGAGAAAAAACCTCTCTGTACAACCTTCTATCTTGACCAAAGACAGGGATGGTGGTGTATGACATGTCCATCTGGAGAGTTCCCTTTAATTTTGCAGCCCGTGACCTTGTTAACAACATGCCAAAATTGGGAGGAATATCAACAACCACTACATCCATAACCATGTTCTTTACTAGGATTTGTGCTAAAGATACCACCAGATCTTTGATAAGACCTAGGCACTTCACCTTCCTTGAATCAAAAGAGAATAGGTCTTTGTAAGGCCTTGTGATGTCAAGGCCTAGTTGGTCCATGACCACCTTCGGCATTAGGTTATGAGATGATATTGAATCCAACATGGCATTGTGAAAAATCATATCATGGATTTTTAGGCTGACATAGAAAGGAGGAACATCTTCAACATCACTATTTGCCTCCACTCGTGGGCCAAATAAGACGGTTGGGTGATCATCTTATATGTTCAAAGTGTCATAAGTTTGTTCCATCTTAAGCATCTTGATGATATGATTTATATATTCATTGTTTTTTATCAATTCATTGAATGGTACATAAATTTTAATCTTGGCCATCTCATTTTCAAAATTAAAAGAGGATGAGGTTTTCTCTACATCTTTGGTGATCGTCTCTTTCCCTGCTTCTAGTATTTTCTTCTGGGGCTTTTCTTTCTGCTTTCCTTTGTCTTCAACATATTTTTTAGCAGAGTCTTTTTGGGGTTTAATTGAAGAGGGTATGTTACTATGAACTTCTTTAGTGGGGTTTCCTTTTGAAGGATTTCCCTTTGGAGGATTTCCCTTTGGGGGGTTTTCAGGCATTTTCTGATTTCGAAGATTGTATTGTCTCTAGAATTGCATGATGGAATTCTGCAATCCTTTTTGGTAAGCTTCCCTTTCTACTGATAATTTTTCCTCCTCATATTGCATGAAGATCTCACTTGCATCCATGAACTGGTCATGTTCTTCTTTAGTCAAAAACACCTTTGTTCCTTTATCATCATAGTAGTTCATGTTGTCTTCAAAATATCCATCATAATTCTCATTTACATAATTATTTTTAAAATGAGGCCTTATTTGTTGATCCCCCTGATTTCCTTGATTTGCCTGATTTCCCTGATTCCCCTGATTTCTCTGATCTCAAGGATTTCCCTGATTCCCCTGCTTTCTTTGTTCTCTTTGTCTGATTTGTGGGATTGTTGGTCTCCTCGGATTTCTGGGTGGACCATCAACTTGTTCTCTGGGGTTAGGCCTATTATCTAAGGCCATTATCTCCATTATTCTCTCCATGGTTCTCATCATCGTTTCAAACCTTTCTTCTGATTTTTGTGAGGTTGAAGGTTGTGCCTTACCTTGAGCTTTATTCATGTCCCTGTCAGAGTTAGATTTGATCTTTCCTGAAGCCATTAGATTTACCTCAACTTCTATGTCATCAGGCATCATATCATCTAATGAAGCAGATCTTTGTTCCATTAATAAAAAAGAAAAATCACTTTCAAATGAATTAGCATATCTGAGTTGATAAGCTTTAGGGGGGTTTCTACCTCAGTAGGAATCAAATTATAGACCTTTACAAATCTGGCTGAAAACTCCTGCATTGTTTCATCAGGTGATATCCTAATGTTGTTATATTGAGTTAACAAGTGAAGGGGTTTTTTCTTGTCGTCTCATTTTGCAAGAAAGTTGGTTTCAAAGGCCTCAAAATTTATGATACTAGCTGCTGGAAGAGATTTGAACCACTTCCTCACTTCTCCTACAAGACTTTGTGAAAACAATCTCATTTTTTCATCTTCAAAATCTACTTCTTCCAAGTTTGAAAAATCATTGAACCAGTCTAGATGTTTTTGGGCTGACACACTACCTTTAGCATCATACATTTTGATCCTTAGATTAAACTCTCGAGGAAAATCATGTAGTTGAGAAGGAAGTACTAGAAGAGAAAATCTAGCTGTCATGGCTACTGTGAGGGGTTGAAGAGGATGTTGGTTCTGCATAGAATCACTATAGGCTTCCCAGATGCAGTGAAAATTAAATCTTGGAACCTCCTTTCGTCAAATATGACCTCGTTCAAACAAGATTCAGATTTAGTTCTGAACAGAGTTTGTTCAAATTTCACATCAAACTCAAGGTCTTCAATTCTTGTTACTCCATATTTGGGGAAGGATAGATATTGGTATAAGCACAAAACTTGGCTAATTTGTCTTTCTTTTCTCTTGTGTACAAGCCTTTCAGGGTCAGACATGGGGATGGAAGCTTCTGGGTCTAGGTTTCTTCTGGTCTGAACTCTCTTGGGAGTCAGGGTTTCTAGTTCAAACTACTTGGTACAACTGGTCTCTTGGTAATGGAGTCGCGAGGGAAAAAACACTCTCAGCCAATAAGGCATTTGATTCACTGTCACCCTCAGAAATCAAAACTGAAGCTTTAAGTCATTCTCTTCCCAGAGAAGATTTCACTTTCGTTCCCCAACAATGGTGCCAGAATGTTAGCACTCAATAAAAAAATTTAGGCTGATAGACAAACGACAAAGGTAACTATTTCAGCCAACTTTAGAGTTGGGTACTAGCCTTCTCAGCTCAGAGAGGGATCTCTCATGTTAGTTGATGTTCTTTGGCAAACAATGACTAGATTTAGTTTGTTTTGGGTTTTTTTTTATAAAGTTGTTGGCAAGGAAGGGGAGGGACACTTAGGGCTATGGATTCGAAATTATGAAAGTGAATGAAAAGAATGATTGGATGGTATAACACTCCAAAGGATAAAGGTTAAATGAGGCGATGAATCTGAGTTATAAATTGAATTTAAGTAGAGTGTAAGAAGAAGGAGAAAACAAATAACTGCATCAGAGAATTACTAAAATGAATTTTGAATTAGTTAAGAAGAAATACACACAGTTTAAATTTCTTAAGCCGAGAGTATCATAAGATGAATTCTGAGCTTTTAACTATCCAATTTGAACAAAAGACAATGAAAATGGAATTAACAACACATGAAATACATACAATGAAAGGAGACAAAACTCATATCACCACCATCATAATATTTTCATAGAGACTTCAAAATCTTCTGCATATGTATCCAATTCAACTCCTGAAAATTACAATAGAGTTCAGAAAACAACTAAAGGTTCCCTTGCACTTCTTCCAACATTAATACATTTGGAACTTGTAGCATTTATACAACTCAAGTTTCTTTCAATTAGAAATCGATTACAATAGTTGAACTGATGTAAGGTAGCTAGAGAGGTAGTGGGGGGGCCCAGAGGGCCCATAGTGATAATAGTGGAGGCCATTCAATGTAAGGTGGACTAGGTCCACTATATTATTAAATAAGGCCCACTATGGTAGTTAGATATAATAAATGGGTATTTAGATATAATAAATGTAAGAGGACTTCTTAGAAGGTTCTACTTCTAGAGATTTTTCCTCTAGAATGTTCTTAGGTGATGGTAGCTCTATATAAAGGGGTTCAAGCAATGTAATGGGATATGACGAGAGGTATTGTATTTGGAGCGGTATCTCAATGGGAGGATTCCCCCTCGAAGAGGCAAGTTAACGAGAGAGGATCTCTTCCATAATAGGATCCATTGTATGGTGTTTCCCTACCTCAAGGGTTTGGTAATAATAAAGTGTGGTTTCTTCTATCTTTTTCTGTGGATATATTGTCTATTCATTATTTGTGGTGATTAAATTTGTAGATCTGATATAGATTCTTAACAAGTGGTATCAAAGCACTTTCCTTGGCAGACATTGTGGGCAAATTTTTTTTTATTTTTGCAGATTTTTTTTTCAAAGAAGAAAAAAAGAGGGTTGCGACATTCCAGAAATTTTCGATATACTTTTGCGAAAAAATTGCATAAAAAAGTTGTAGATCTGAGTTCCTCTCATAAAAACACCCAAGTTGAAAAACAAAATCATCTGAAACGGAGTCCGGGAAGTCAAGATATTGAAGTTTTAAAGTCTACAACTTTTCAGGGTTTTTTTCGCAGACGGCGGCACGATTGTTTTTATTTATGTAAGAGGATGGAGGCTGAATTTGCCCAAAAAAATTACATATCTGATTTCCTCTCACAATTTCACCCAATTTCAAAAAAACAATCAGCCGAAATGGAGTCCGGGAAGTGAAGTTATGAGCATTTTAAATTCAACAGTTTTTTAGGGCTTTTCCAGAAAAAAAACCGTGATTTTCTACCGTAACTTATTGTTCTACTTTTTGGGGTTTTTTCATGATGGTTGCAGGACCGAAGAGTTCATAGGGTGCTCAGATGACTATTTCCTCTCAAACCCTCAAAGAAATTCTACAAATTACTGAAGCATTCAAATCTCAATTGTATGAGACATTGGATGCTAGATTGCATGACCTTGCAAATGGCCTCAATGATAGTTTTCGTAGTATTCAAGATTCATTGGATAGCATGAAGGAGAGATTTCTTATGGTGGAAATCATGGATGAATATAATCAATGTTTGGTATGATTTTGAGG
>JASDQU010736569.1:98901-121291 GCA_032191745.1 Picea mariana
GATATATTTAGTCTCCCCTTAATTTTTTCATTATTTTTTTGCTTTTTGGAGACTTTCTAGAAGGGAGGCACACCCCTCTAGGCAAAGTGACGTTTTTGCTTAATGGCTAGGTGGGGGGTGATGTGAGGGTTGGAAAAGGTTAGGAAAGGTTAGGAAAAATATCTCTCACCTTTATCCATCTTTACATCATCCTCTAACTCATTATTACAAAATTACATTTTTGCTATGTTTGGACTTTAGCAATTAAAATTGCTGTTTTTGACTGACTGACACTCCGGGTGGACAAACCCATAGCAAAAGTTGTCCGACCGAGTTGAAACTTGGTCCATGGATGTAGGGGGTGCTATTCCATTTCTTTTGAGCACAAATACCCCTATCAAAAGTCCAAGGACCTAGTTTTTACAATTTTTGCTCAAAAATAATTAATTAATTAAATAATTAAACCTCCAAACTTAGGGAAAGTTAATTAAAAATTAATTAATTAAAAAAAATTACTCGATGGAATTCCATGAAACTTTCTAAGATGTCTTGCATGGTCATTTACAATGATTCCCTATAATAGTTACCAAAAGATAAACCCACTAGAACGTCGTTCACCACTTTGGAGGAATTATTGCAAGTGTGAGGTTAAAACTCAAGGGAAATCAATAAGGCTGAAAAGCCCAATTGATAACCCGAGGATAAAAAACCCTCGGTGAAAGGAACTCTCCCAGTGAACCGATCCCAAGGTAACTGACCTAGACATGACTCATGCAGACCTATTACATTATTAACCCACGCAGGGGTGCAGAAATTCCAATTACAAAAGAAGTGTTGGGGCCAAACATGCATTGTAGAACCAAAGTCTTAGACAAATTTGCATCTGATGATGCATCTCTTCATGGCACATGGAGTTGACCACTTGTGTTGGAGAGGCGGTCAACAAGCCCCATGGAGGGCCGAGCTAATCATCTCCCCATACGTACTTGTCCACCGGGCATGGTCTTGTAGCAACATAAAGTAATCCCTCCATGGGCTCATAAGTCACAGGGATCATAGCAATGCCAATCACATCCAATAATCAAATTACCCAAACATGTGCATCAAACCCCCCTTTTCCCAGACAGTTGCTCAAAGACTTTATGTAGTTTAACAAGTCAGGTTTGGAGACGGTCTCAGGATGTCCTATTGGGCTAATCCTCCTCAAGGTTGGGGTGTTTCCTAGGTGAGAGCCAATCTAGGTCATGTAAGTGTGTGAATGGTGTAGGGGAAGTGTTTGGCCAGAGGGTGCAGTGATAACAGGGAAATGTAGGTCTTGCCTGTGGGTGCCTTTGTAGAGGGCGAGCTGCACCTTATCATGGATGCCATTGTTTCCTAGCCCATTCAATGCCTTTTATTCTTATTCTTATTGCTTTTTTTTTCAAGGGAAAAGCTGGGGGACATTGTCCTAGCGTGGTGACCAGAGGTGACAACGTTACCCACAAGCACTTCACGGAAAGGAGAAGGCTGGCTAGTGATGAGACCCCCTTTCTCTTGGCTATGCCACCAAGAGCCACTACCCTGGTTTGGTGACCAGATAGATGGTGGTGTCATACCGCTACATGCCCATGGACCTAATAGGCCGGCTCATGACCTCCCATCTACCAACTAGACCTTGAGTTTTATTTTATCTTACGGGTCCCCTTTTCTTATTGAGAAGCCTTTTATTTCTTTCTCGGGAATCCCTGGGCGGAGCATCTCAAAGGTTTTATATTGGCTTTTAACTCTTTCCAGCTACTTTTACCCTCTGGGCCTTTAGCCCCTTCTTCCCACAAGGCAAGGTACAACCCTTCCTAGTGTGGCAAACCCAATGCCCGAACCAAGGTAGGGGAAGATGAGAGGAATACTGATGAAAAGTGGTAAGTATGGAAGGAATGGACGATGACCTTTCATAGACCCACCCAGTGGCAACTCATCCTAAAGGAGAACCAGCGTACTAGGGCATTCTATCACCCCCCAGGTATGAACAAGTTAAAGAGCATAATTTCCAAGCAAACGTTATGAAATAAAGGAGAGTTCAATGCAACATTTTCAAATGCTTCGAAAATCAGAGTGACACATACCATGATACCCAGACTCATTACCTCATGGAGCAAGACCCACTACTACTTCAAGACCAGGTTGGTGGGATGGATGCTGCTGCTGCTGATAGATGGGATGCACTAAAGAAAAGATGGGCCCTCAGGGGCCAAGCTCAAGTCGTCTGGCTCTTGGTGCTCCATGTCTAGGACCTTGACGAGGTACAAATATGATCTATAATTTATGGATATCGCTCTGCACTGTGTCATTAATTTATCAACCCGGGGTTCAATATACTTGCGAGGCACTCTATGCAGTATACACAGAAGAGAACTTTCACTAAGCTATCGAAAAGGACCAACTAAACTAAACTATGCATAAATCGAAGAAAAGCATAAAAATGGATTAGCAGTACTTTCAACCCCTAGCCCAGTTGGTGGTACCTCTTGGGGAAGGTTTCTGAACTCTCATAACCCTACTCCCTCGTGTGTTCACCTAGTGGGGTTACAGGTAAAGTGATTCTGCAACACACAAAACCAAGGCAAAGGGAACTATCTGTCCTACTTCAATTCACGCATCAAATTGATGGAAATAAAACTACTACTAATGCCAAGACTAGATTAGCAGATCACATGATTTCCAAACCACAATTCCATTAATAATTATCCAAACACTGTTATAGGTCAGAAAAGACAAGCACAGATTTGGCATATATCATAAACACAAAGAAAACTGGTAAGGAAATCAATAATCTGCATAAATCTGAGTCTTAACACATTTATTAGTGATTATGTAGCATAGCACAGGTGGCCATTCTGCAGCCTAGGTCTACAACAACAGCAGATTAATTCAAACTTAAATAAAAAAAACAGAACTAGCAACCATCTAAGAATCAATAATTGAGATATATATACAACACAGAACAATACCTGTGAGTGGGCCCTGTCCCACGGGTAGGCCTGTGTTCATGACTTCTAAATCATCACCAGTACACAAGCAAATTGATACTCAAAGCATAAACATCAATATATATTAAGATCTCGAACTAGAGCTCTCAGCTCTTACAAATTTACAGTAGTCTGAGCATAATCTGATATTACTCGTACTAGTCGTCCCTTCTTATGAGAGAACACATATATTTATATAAGAGGAGGGAATCTGGTTGCCCAAATATGGAGCGACCAGTCCCTATTATTTTTCTAACAATCAAACTACCACTGTCTGCTGATTGGCTTGGAAATTCCTTGTTACATATCATCCAATTGGAGGTGGCTTCTAGACCTACGGATTCCTCCAAAAATAGCTAAGTTGTTTCATCAACTTGTGCAAGTGGATTGTGACTTATCCGATTTCTTAGCACGTGCTGGGTGATTTAATTAGTTTGTTGAAGCATTAATTCCAGAACCCTATGGCTGGAACTTTGTGGCACCTGCTGGAACTTGTTTCCTTCATCTCATCATTGGATACTCGATACCTTAGCTGATTTCATTTCCTTAATCTGCTGCTGATTTTAATTCCTTTAACTCTGCTGAAGATATTAACTCTGCTAATATAATAACGTTGGAGCTGATATATATTAAGTGCCAGAATTATGCACTTAAAATCAAATGTTGGAACCTTGCGGAATTAGTATCATGCTCAGATACTTAGATATATTTAATGCTGAGTCATATTGGAACCATGTCAAATCTGATATATCTTCTTTAAAATACCTTTGTATACTTCATGCATCTTTACGCTGGGTATGCTGATTTATGTTAATACCTTCGTGCCTTTATATGGTGAATATGCTGATTTTAATTCTGATATATCTTCATTGCTGAAGGTATAAATTCTTTTAATATACTGATATATCTTCTAAGCTACTACAGGCCTGATTCTGTAGCAAGCTGCTAGAGGTCTGAAATGGATGTGCAATGACCCCGATTTGAAGAATATGTGAACCTTTAAAGCAAAACCCTGTAACAACTTGTTCACATGTGAGTTGTCACTTCAAAAGTAAATACAAAACATGCTACTTCCCCTAATGTTAATCAGAAATCCAAAGAAATATTAAGAAATGCAATTGGAAAGTCACCTCGAGGCTAAATCCTGCATATGGGCATTAAAATGGATAAGACAGAGTTATATGTAAATGATAAAGGGTTAAAAAGAAGGAAAAGAAGATGTCAAATGATGGTAATTTCGTGGCTCATCAGACCTGTGGGCCTCGAGACATAATCTCCTTAGTTATCCCTAGGATAGGGGATAACAAGCACTAGTAATTAAATTAAGTCCTAGCCGTTAGATCCAAAGTGAATGAGAGATTAGATCTCATCCGTAGATCACTTTAGCATATCTAGGGTTTTGGACTTAGGGTTAACTTAAGGTAATAAAAGACAACCTAGGTGAGAGGATGAGACACAGTGATGGTACACAGAGTGAGTGAGCACTCGAGTGTGCATGGGAAGGGGCCTAGGAAAGGCAGGAAGGAGATAGCAGCCAGGAGGGCTAGGTTATTGCTGCAGTGTATTTCTCAGAAGGGCCATTATCCCAGGACGAGAGCCCTGGTTTTATTTAATAAAATCATCACATATCTGGTTTTCCTGCTAGGGTTTTTCTAGGGGTTATTTACCTAGAAATATCTTGTGCAATGTGTGTGGTTTCTGTTTAATGCTTTCGCTTATTATTTCGTTGATAACCTAGTTGAGGTATTATTCAGTAAAATATGTTTTTGCTTGGAATTAATACCCTAGTGCTAGGTTAAGAAAATCAACACTTAGAACCACATAGTTGGTTAAGGCAAAGAAGGAGGTGGATAAAATTCTACAACCGATCAAATCATCATGGCCCTCAACAGGTGTTAGTATTTTTTCTGATGGCTAGAGAGATGCAACACGCCGTCCACTCATCAATTTCATGGTGTCTTCCCTGAATGGAGCAATTTTCTTGAAAGCGGTGGATGCTCTTGGAAAATACAAGGATGCACAATATATGGGTGAGTTGTTCATTAAGGTTATTGAAGATGTAGGTGTCGATTTTTGTGTGCAAATTATTATAGATAATGCACCTATTTGCAAGGCTGTTGGCATGATTGTGGAAGCTAAATATCCATAAATATTTTAGACACCTTGCATTGTTCATTCTTTAAATTTAGCACTTAAATCTATTGCTGCGGAAGTGACATGGATGTGAAGTCTTATTGAGGGTGCACGCCATATCCGCAATTTTGTACAAAACCATACCAATGCCCTCACAATCTACAAGCGTACACACATCTATCATTGTTGAAGATTGTAGATACTCGGCTTTCCTCCTCATTCATCATGCTTAAGAGGTTGAGGGAGGCCAAGAGTGTTCTTGGGGCCATGGTTATTTCAGAGTATTGGTCTTTTTGGAGAAAGACAGATCAAGCTTCTTAAAAAAGGGTCAAGGATACAATGTTAGATGATGGTTGGTGGGAGAGGGTAGATCTTATCATTAAAATCATAGACCCGATCATCTCTTTGTTGCGATTTGCAGACATGGACTAGCCCATGCTAGGAGAGATTTATGAAGGGTGGGATTCCATGATTGAGTCCATGAAGACCGTTGTTTTAGAGCATGAGTGCCCTGAGTATGGGACATTAGTAGAGACCTTATTCATCACCATACAAGATATTCTTATCAGCAGGTGGGATAAGAATTGCACACCTTTGCATTGCTTGGCACATTCATTGAATCCCAAATACTATAGTGATGATTGGCTCATTTGTGGGCCTTCACTTAGATTCCCTCCTCACATGGATGGTGAGATTTCATAGGAGAGGAAGGATGCATTTAGACGGATATCTCAGGATAGAGCATACCTTGATGAGGTGGAGGAGGGCTTCGTAGAGTTTTCCAATGACACTGGGAGATTTGGAGGCTATGATGTGCTCAGAGACAGGGGGGCTAAGAAGCCCTATGCTTGGTGGGAAACTCAGGGGAAACATGCCTTCTTCTACAACAGTTAGCCATGAGGCTCCTCTCTCAGGTTACTTCATCCTCTTGTTGCGAGAGGAATTGGAGCACATATGGGAATTTGTCCAGTTTGAAGAAGAGAAGGTTTGAGCAGTTCAGGGCAGAGACAATGGTGTATGTGCACACCAACCTCCATCTTATTTACATGCAGAGAGAAGAGTGGGTGAAGGGAAAGACAAAGATGTGGGATGTGTTTCCTGATGATATGGGTTTAGACAACAGTGTTGAGTTGGCATTAGCTAACTTGGATCTTAATGAACCAGTGCTAGAGCTTTGATGATGGTGATCCTCTTGAGGGGTCATCCTCCACACCAACAGATTCATAGACTACATTGGATAAGAGGAGGAGGAGGATAGAGGAGAGAACAGTGGTGGTGATGCTGATTTTGATGATTATGTCATGGAGGACTAGTACTACTGAGTCCTAATAGTTCTTCCATCTACGGTTCTAGTATCTACCCTATGGCTATTTTGTATTTGCCATTGGCATTCCCACCTATAGTACTAGTGACTCTGACTCAATATCACTATCTAGTATCTATACATTGTAAATTGTAATACATTTTGATTATGATGACTTAATAAGAATGTTGCAGCTTATGGTTCTAATTTCTTGTATGTTGAATGTTTGTCATTTTATCATCTTTGATGTTACAATGTATTATGAATCATGATTTATCATTTATGGTACATGTTTAAAGTTTTGTATCATGTAAATCTTCTAGTTTCTAACAAGATATGAATCTTTGTGTCTAAATTTCATTTTGGTATGTGTAATTTTCAATTTTTTTTCATATATATATATATAAACATGTCCTCTGTGTCCTCTTTTCAGGGTCGAAATTTCATGTGTTGGATACTCGTATTTCTGTGCCTTCCATGTCCCGTGTCATTGTGTCAGGTGACTTAGGTTCTCAGGTTTATGGTTTTGACATGCATGGCTGTGAGCCAATGCTTCTTGATCTATTTAGTCTGTGAATTGATGCTGATGATGAGGCCAATAGATATGTTATTTCATCTCTTAGGAATTGTAGTTTTTTGTTAAGCAGTCAATTTAATCTTGCATTCAACATTGAGAGACTCAATGCATGGATAAGGTGCATGCACATGGGAGGATAATTCTGCATGAAGATAAAGCAATCTTTAAATCTGGAACATCTTTTTGTACATGCATAAATGAGTTTTTCATGAAGATAATAATGAAGTAGAAAATATAATGTTTGATATGCATGGAGATAATTTGGTCAAGGACTCTTGTAGTTAATGAAATATCCCTGATCCAGCTGATCTGGATATCTACTGTTGAACTACGGTTTTGGCTACTGAATCTGATACTCTGGGGGTTTTTGAATGCGTTTGAGTTACTATGTGATGATGTTGGTGACTTTTGTATGTGTGTTCCAGTTTATTATATGTTTTAGCAGTGTAAGTCAATGCATGCGAAATAAGGACAACACAACTCACTGATATATATATATAATGCTGGAAAAGTAGGAAATACAATAATAACTGGAAGCAGATATGATAATCGTTAGTTAGAGCTCATGGATCGTCACTGGAATACAAAATAATAGATAAGAAATTCCCGTGACCAAAAGAATGGGTGCTGGTCTGCGCATGCAAGGATGAATCGACAAAAAGCAGTCTGGCAACTCACGGTAACTGCTGTAGAATCCAGAAAACTCGTCGTGATGGTGATACCCGTCGGAATGAGCTGGAAACTGTCTCAAAAGATGCGCCCAGGTCTCTAGACTGATCTTGATGACTGTCAGACTGAAGATCCGACCTCTAAAACTCCGGATCTCACCCCCGGTTTGCACACCTCTTGGGCTCAATGAGTGCGCCCTAGTGATTCCACCGGCGGAATCTGACGATGTATAGCTCAAATCAATCGTCCTAGTCTCCTTTGTAATGGGTCGGAAGGGATTCCTCAGATCTGTCCCGGAATGTCCCCTGGAACCCCAAATGTGCTTCCTTTGGAGCTGTTCCCTAAATGATTGTTTTCTGCTTTTCGGAAGATTCCACCGTCGAAAACTGATGACAGATAGCTCAATAGGTGCGCCTTGGCTAGCTCTCTAATGGGTTGAAAGGAATCGGCCAAATCTGAACTGTCACAAGTGGCCGCACAAACCCTCTCTCAACACTTGTGCCCTCACTAGCTGAGCTGCGCAATCACTGAACTGAACACTGTAATGTACGGTGAAATACCTGGATGGTATCTCCGATACGCTAGGGTGTGTCTGTCAACACCGAAACTGATCAATGGTGGTGGTTTCCTCTAGAAGTCCACAAAACAACAAAGGGGTCGATTTCCTCCTCCTCTGCAAATATCTCAACATCAAATCATAACATAATAATGAATTAGGTTGCTTTACCCTTCCTTTATAGCTTCCCGAAACCCTAATTCGTTGTTGACCTTTTCCCTCCAAGTGACTTTTACTTTATTTTATTATTCCTTGATTAAATCACTTAATTAATTAATTAATTAACCATTTTACCTCTAAAAAGTGATTTATCCATCCCGATGGCTTCTCCGGCCACTGAAAGTCACTTCTCATCATCTTATCCTGTAATGCTCTTCCTCCCGATTCCGATGAGCTATTACACTAAGAGGTTTCTCCAAGTAAAATGCCCATAATGACCTTCTTAGTGAATTTAATTAAGATATGACCCATAATAACTCAAAATTATGGAAATCGTCGGAATGCAACGAAACCAAATCTACTCTCCGCTTCTGGAGTTTTAGCTCTCATGCTTTAGCTTAGATCAGCACTTCACTTTGTGCATCTTGCTTTTTATAGGAGCCATTTTTTAGCTCCCACGTTGTATCGATATCATTGTATTTGGCAGTCCCATTGACCCACTTCAGTGGTCATTACTTGGACATTAATAAAATTATCTAATCTTATCTATCAGCATTTTGATTCCTTACTGTCCACCTGTTTCTAATTTATAGACTGAACTGAGTTATTAGTGGAAGTTGAAAGCATGTTTAACCATAGTGGATTTGCAAATTGTTAAATTACATAACCCTACAATTCTTCCACTAAATTTCCAAAATGAGGAAAGCATTATGTTGGAGCTGATATTTTTCGGACCTGACCATCATTATGGTATATTTCTTTGGAGTTTATGTCTTGATGGTAAACTACCCCCTGACCATGGTGCATTAATTGCATCTTTTAAAACGATGTCTCATCTTCCCTTGAACACAATTTAAATGCAGTGGGGCCTTTCAATCCTACAATGTTGTTTGGAACTTTGGTCATCCTAAAGTCTCATATAAATGTTGGCATTACCTGTTTCTGGCAAACTTTCAATGAAGTTTCAGCAGAGAACAGTGGATCTCTTGACTAACTACAGAAAGCACATGTTAATTGGAATATATTGAATGAAGAATAGGATATAGAAGACAAAAAAATTGCTTTGGAAGGAATTAAAAAGGACAACTTAGTGGTCAGTAGGGTTTTATTTTCATGGATTAAGAACATGATCAGCATATCTTTTCTATGGGGCATGTTTTGACATGAACATAACTGTTTTTTCAAACTTTTGGGTTTCATCATTGACTTTTATATCCAAGGTTTTATAAATTGTTACGCTGGCAAGGTTTCAGGTTATTGGAGATATCACCAAGGAGGATAGCCTTATTCCCGAGTACTTCCAAGGTGTTAAAAAGGTCATCAATGCAGTGTCTGTTATTGTTGGACCAAAGGAAGGTGACACACCTGACCGGGCAAAATATAATCAAGTATGGTATATCCTTAATCTCAGCTGAAGTATGAATAATTACTATTAGAATGTACTAGATGTTAAATATAGATATCTGGCAAATTGAATCAAGGTGGCCTCACATTAATTATTCTAGATTTATAGAAAATTCCTTCAACTCTTAGATCTGATGCTAAAAATGTCAATTTGTAAATTTGATATGGAGCATGGTGTTATCCTTTCCATCCAAAATATTAGTAATGGTTGTTGCTGATCAGTAGACTTTCAACTTTTGCCATATTGAATACTATCAGATGTAATGCTATGTTCTTGCACTTGGTTTCAAAATTATTACCATTGCAATCATTTATAGGAGGTTGGATGTGGCTTGTGGTTCTTTATCATATCAGTCACATGATTCTACTGATGCATTACTGGGTTCTTTGATTTAAATGCAGGGAATCAAGTTTTTTGAACCTGAGGTAGATATAGCATCTCTACCTTCTGTGAATAAGTTGTATTTGGAGTCAAATTGGTTGGTTGTTGGAAGAAACATTGGTGAATCCATATTTCTCATCTGTACCAAGTTCTGGTCAAAGCTATGAATGGCTGTTATTTATTCTATAAATGAATAGTAGTTTCAGTCCCATTGTTCACTGTTAGTTATATTTAGACATTAGTATGATTTTATTTCTTTCTAGTGTCAATACAAGTACAACTAACTATTTTAATTGTTGCTATGCTCTTAACTAAACAGATAAAAGGTGATTCACCAGAGCTTGTAGAATATGTTGGTATGAAGAACTTGATTAATGCTGTAAGAGAGAAAGTTGGTCTGCGAGATGGAAAAATATTGTTTGGTTTCCAAGGTGCATTTCCTTGCATTCCTATTTAAGATATAAGCGCATCGTAAAACAAGTTCATTGTGGTACTTGCAGTTCTTGAATACGTGTTTGAAGCAACTTAAGCCATATAGTGAGTGACAGGCTAGTTCAATTTAGACAAATAAGCAATCATATTCTCAAATAGACGGTAATTTACTGGCATAAACCGAGAAGAAATTTTGAAATATGTCAAGCTTTAGTGCAGAATCTTAATTTTAAAATTTGGAAGAGAGAATTGTTAGTGTCTCATATAGGCTTCCAAAGTTTGATTTAATTTTTATTCATTATCTTAAAATTTCCATAACAGCATTCAGTTATTTTTAAAGCAATACATAACCTTATATCTGAAAAATTAGTTCAACTTGAGATAATGTATTCTGAAATTGTTGGCTGATGATTGAGCATCAAATAAAAGCTAATATGTGAATAATTTTGTACTTACAATAATTATAGCTGTTATGGTAGTTGATGGATGATAACCAATTCTGCAAGAAGCAAAACAGCTTTGGTATTTTGTACAAATGTAATATAATTTGGAAAGGAGAGTTGAAGTCTAAGTGAGGAAGGGGTCTGCCCTCTCTCTGGCAGCCCTCCAAGTCTGTAGATTTTTTCATTTAGAATAATAGCAGCCACATCTATTATGATGAAAATATGGTGTTCTTTTGCTTTCTAGATCTGATTTAATGGCTTTATGGTTTAGGTGTATTGTTTGCTGAAGTATTTGTTACTCTTCATATTGTATGAGGTCACATCCATGATTTTTATCACGATCCAGTTGCACAGTGTTGACCGCCTATTCAGCTAGAAGTCAACTCATGTACCATGAAGATGCATCACCAAATGAAGATTTGATGAAGACAGTATTGGTTCTACTTGGGTATCTGATACCCCAGCACAAAATTTTGTAAACGAAATTTCCGCACCTCTGCGTGGGTTAATAATGTAATGAGTTTGCATGGATCATAGTTAGGTCAGGTACCTTTGGATGTTTCCATTGGGGGAGTTCCTTTCACCGAGGGTTTTTTATCCTCAGGTTGTCAACCGGGCTCTCGGGCCTGGCTGACTTCCCTTGAGTTTTTCCCTCCTCACATGCAATAATTTCCTCCAGAGTGGTGAACGATGTCCTAGTGGTCTCGTCCCTTGGTATCCTTTGTTTAGGAATGTTGTAAATGACCATGTCAGACAGTGTCTAAAGTTTCGCGGAATTTCGTCGAGTCTAGATAGGTTTTATTTTATTTTATTTTATTTTATTTTATTTTATTTATTTATTTTAATTAATTAAATTATTAATAATTTAATTAATTAATTATTTTTTGAGCTATTATTGTAAAAACTCGGTCATGGGATTTTTGATAGGGGTATTTGTGCTCAAAAGAAATGGAATAGCACCCCCGGCACCCATAGACCAAGTTTCAGCTCAGTCGGACAAGTTTTACCATGTCTTAGTCCGCTTAGAGTCAGAGTCAGTCAAAACAACAATTTTAATTGCTAATGTGACATTAGTCAAATGTGAAAATTTTGTAATTATAGAGTTAGTGAGTTAGTGGTGAGGTGGTAATGAGCAAGTTAGACCCCCCTAACCTACCCAAACCCATCCTAACCTCTTAAAACTTTAATCTACCAACTTAACTTATGTTATCACCCTTTTTACCCATGCCCTAAGGGGAAAAACGACCCCCCTTACCCAAAACCTTAATTCTTTCACTCAAACCTTAATAGTTTTGCTTAAAACTTTGAGTGGGGCCCTCTCATGAGAGGTGCGCCCCTTCTAGACCTCCACCTCACCTTTTAGTGGACCCTACGCCCCACTCTCTTGCTTGTGTGGCGCCCTCTCCCTCATACCTCACGCCCCCCTTCTAGAACTCACGCCCCTATCTCAACCAAACCTTAGTAAAGCTCCCAAACATTAACGTGGGCCCTCCTCTCATGAGGAGTGCACCCCCCTTGGCCACTCATCTCTCCCTCATGGTCCCCACGCCCTCCACATCATTGATCCACCTCCAAAACCCTAAGGAGGGCGCCCTTGCATAGAGATTCTCAATCTCTCTCACAAACTAACACTTGGACTCAATCCAAGGCCCCTCACTTTGCCATTTTGGGTACAAATGAGACCCCTCCTCACTCATTTTCTTGACCATTCTTTGAGCTACTGTTATGCTGCTGAAATTTCACTCCACTCCCTTGCTCTTGTCACCAAACCACCCACTCATTTGCTCTTGAGAGTTTGCTCTCACATTTTGGAATAATAGAGAAAAGCTTTGGAGGATTATGAGGAGATCTTTGAGTATTCTGGATTTTCTCTACATATGAGGTGATATTGTGATCTTGTTTTTATATGTGTTGATGGTAGTAGATCTTTGGTAAGAGTATTCTACTAGGGTAAGATAGCTAAGAGTATTCTAGTTGTCTTATGTTATTGTTGGATAGCTTAGGATTCGTAAGTATTTCGTTCTAGGCTTATTCAATATAACTGTCTATTCCATTCCTCACATCTTTTTCCAAGTTTTGCAGGTCATTTCAAAAGGATCATTGAGATAGTATTCGAAGAGGAGTCTACCCTTGCCCCTTTCTCAAACTCCTAGTTGTTCTTATTATCCATTTTATTTCTGCATTCATTTCAGCTTTATTTCAGCATACTAACACTCTTAGATAGGTCATATAATCACATTTTTCTTGCAGATTTTTATGTGAAAATTTTCTGTGTCAAAGCAGAAAATTTTCTCTAACGTTTGGTTGTGTTTTTCAGCATTTCCAGCAAGCTTTTGCTTGCTGGTTTTTGCAGAAACTTACCAGCAACAAGGGGAAACTCTGCCCAAATTCGTCCACAAGCCTTCACCGAAGCAAATCTTCATTTGGGTAACAAGTTTCCAACTTATCTTTGTGAATATTTGTGTATTTCATGATTATTTCATTGATTTTTTGTACATATTTGTAAGCATAATACATTGCCGACACCTTGGGAGTGTGCTTGGCCTAGCCAACCCCCCAAAATCGTCTTGGCTTAATTTGTTGTTTCATTTCTAAGTCATTCAATCAAATTTTTTTATTTTTTTTTGGGTTAATATTGCTAAGATAGTTTCTGCCTGAGCAGTCGGCCAGGAGCCTATCTGACATTCTCTCTCTCCGGATCTCCGGAGCTATGAGAACGAAGATTGAATGCCCTGCTTTTCTGTGCAGTTATATCTTAGGGATATTAATCTAATGTGCCGGCACCTTGGGGGAGTCATCCCCAAAATCGCCTCGGCCTAAGGAAAATCAATCTCTAACTCATTTCTTTTGTTTATTTTGCTGGCACCTTGGGGGAGTCATCCCCAAAATCGCCTTGGCCTAAAGGAAAATTAACTTGTGATGATTTACTATGCCATCTAGTTTTGAATACCTTTGATAGTTGTCGTTTTGCAAGTTTTCCTTGATCTAAGTTTCTCATCTTATATGCTCACGTCCTAATGATGAATGACTAGATGTTAGATGCAATCCTAATGCTATAGCTCGTCTTTCGTTTAGTTATTTCAATCTTTTATGCATATGATGTGAAGATGATCTAAGTTCTCCATTCGTTTTGATCTTCAAGAATTTCTATTACACATGTGAATGGTTGGTTAGTTCTTAGATCTGTTTTTGGTGCTCTCTTTAGCTGACGTCCTACTTCCTTTTTTGCAAGCACACGTTATGATGATGGAATGATGTGATTAAGGTTGAATATCTTCTAGAGCTCACGTCTTCCTTCTTTATTTAAGCACTTTACACTTTCGATTTTGCACTTTAAGCCACGTCTTGCATGTAAATCTCACACTTATGGGCTAAATGTTTCACATGTCACACTTCATTTGAGCTCACGTCCTAGTTCATTCCAAGCACACGTTACATCTCTTTTGCTTATGGTTCTAAATGATATATGTTGTGATGGATGTCTATTGAGCTCACGGCCTAATTCATGGTTTATCATTCACTTATCTGATGCTCACGTCTTGATCTATGGTTAATGCACTCTTCACATAAGTCTATCTCATGTTTATGGTGAATGTTTAACACTTGATATCTCTGCGCTTAAGTTATCTCGTTTTGTGGTATAAGGCATACACTTTTGCAGTCTCGTCTCTTGCAATTGCTCACGCTCCAGCTTTAAATTTCGTTTTACATGTGGGAATGATTTATGGTAATGATGGAATGATGTATATGGTGGATGTCTATTGAGCTCACGGCCTCATTTATGGTTTAGCACCCACGTCTCATCTCTCTTTTAAGCACGCATTGCATGTTTGTCTCTCACGTATATGGGTTAATTGTTCCACGCTTAAGTCAATTTGTCATATGGTATAAAGCATTCATCTTTACTGTTTCGTCCTTTACAAGTACTTCTCACTTATCTTCAGTTTTCAGTTTCAAGTGTGGGACGTTGATGAGTTGACGGTTTAACATCGTGCTATCATTTACTTACATTTTGCTATGTTAATGGTAATTTGATTACACTCAGCAAGCACTCATTTTTCATACATTTTGCTCACGGCCATACGCTAAAAACATAAAATTTGAGGGTCTAAAACTTGTTTAAAAGCAACCCAACACACCTAAAGACCCACCCGAGGGTCCTAATAACTTTTAGTAACATTTTAGGGGCCTCATTCATCTGCCTCCACCATCTAAAACGGGTTTGAGGGACAGTCCAGGCGGTAGTGGCGGGGCACCGTCCCGTGGTTTCGTTGGGGAGATCCCGTGACTGGACTACCTCTTACTGTGCGGGCTGACCTTGGAAGCTAGGGTAAGGCCTCGTTAGCCTTACTATCTTGAGCACCGGGCAGTCATTTGGCCAAGGGAGGAGGAAGCTTGAAGCACACACCTAGTTAGGGGGAAGGGAAATTAAAATTTGTAAAATCTTTAAACAATTACAACACTTAGTTGCATAGATCACTTGCATATGTTTGGGGGGTATTAGATGTATGCATAGGCAAACATAACTTGTGGATTATCTCATTGTTTATCTATCTCTATTGCAACTATATGTTTATGTCCTTTCTGTTTATATGAGCAATTGATTTACTTGTCGAATATCTTGTCTATTTGTTTATTGTGGTGTGGATCAGGGAAGTTTTGAGTATCCCACCTGGGGAGGCAATTCCTCCTTTGATCCTTAAGTGCTTTTGTGATTGGTTGCCAGTGAAGGCAGTCCAAATGGAGTAAGTGCCATTTGGGGCATGCTTGGCTCATGTGTGTTAATTGCTTATATCTTGTACATCTTGTTACATTGGTGTATCTTTGTATCTAATTGATATATCTTGTATCTAGCTTATGTATCTTTGTATCTGATTTGTAAACCTTGTAAACATTTGTAACACTTAGACATTCTTTGTATAGTTGTAACTTGTGGTTTGGGGTAGCTTAAACTTGTATCAATTGTAAATCTGTTGTAATTGAACCACCCTCAAACCTTAGTCGACCCCATTGCCCAACATAGGCACTAGTCTTAGTTGACTTAGGAAAAGGGCTGACTCTCATAATAGATTAGACTTGCACTTTACATTTAATAGCTCTAAAGGATCTATTGTGGTGATTGTTCTCGCCTTTGCCTTATTATTATTATAAAGAGTATTATTCTTGGTTGTTGTTGTTCTTGTTTCGGGCAGGTCACAAGTGCCCTAAGGAAACTATAGTGAAGGTTGCAGGAGGCAACATAATGAGACATGAAGCAAACTATCCAAGTTGTGTACATGACGGTATACATCCATGTACCAAAGAAGATGAAGAAGAAGCTATTTTTGAGATCCAAAGTATCTCATATGGAGATTGACTGTAAGGAGCAAAAGGCTTCAAAGATGATCGAACATTAGAACATAACTCACTGAAGGCTTGGTCAAAGGATAATGAAGCCACCTTGACGGGAAGCATAACACGTTTGAAGTCTGACTCAGCTTTTCATATTTAGACTTGGTATTCAACACCAAGTATACCCTGTAAGAGATGATGATGTCCTTGTAGACTGAAAAGAAATCAAGAGTAAGCCTGATCTCAGAAAGGATCAGATGAAGAGACATCCTCTAGGACTGGGAGACAGATGCCATGAGAAGACTAGATCGTAGCTTCAGAGACTTCTAGGAGATATGAAATCTCTTGGGAAGATTCCCTTGTTTCAGTGACAGAGAAGGAAGCCAGTCAGAAGGACTAGGATATGGATTTTTCCGTGAGACTAGTTAAGAAGTCAGTGTTGACTTCCAAGATTGATCAAGCATGTTGTAGATGTACAAATTCTGATGTGTGTCTAGAAGATTCTCCCAGCAAGAGGGAGAAGACTATGACAAGACACTTACTCCAGTAATTGAAGAAATAGTTCCAGTATTCATGAAGAGAACCAGGACTACCATGACAATATGAGATTCAGGGGGAGCAATCCCTATATTTGAGATTGAGTTATCTCCAGTGCCAGTTGATGTAGTACATTAGTCAGGCCATAGAGACATGACTGCACTAACAGATAGAGTTACCTCCATGAAAGAAGAAGAGCTACTTTCAGTGCCAGTTATTGAACGACTCTCAGTTTCAGATGAAGTTGTTGCCATGATAGAGAAAAGGAGTTACTCTCAGATTTCAGCAGCCACAGTGAGAATGATGTAATGTCCCCCACCTCTTGATGAAAAGGATTAGAGAGACTCAGTAGTCTAGTTGTCCCCACTAGACTATAGTCTCATGCACTATGGGGAGAAAGTCAGCTTAAAGCCATCAACTAAGCTCAACGTTATAATATTAAGTTGACTTTGAAAAGGAAAAGTAACTAAGTGAAAGAAAAGAGCACGTGAGGGTAAGCTAGGAGTTAACCCTAGGGGTTAACTAACTCAACAGAGAAATAGAATTGAGGTATAGAAGAGAGGAAGGGCGCACTTCTCACTCACCTTTGGATTATTATTGCATTTTGCTTTTGGGCTCTAGAGCACAACAATTTTGAGGGTTTTGAGAATACAAACCCTAGAGGACAACTCGGTGGTTAAAGATTCCACCTCACTTGTTCCAAGTTTGGTCTCGTGAATGCAATACTCCACCCACACCATTCTACAATAGCTACAGGTACCATCAACCATCCAGGGTAGAAGCAGGATGTAACCTTGGGGGTTTTCAGCAAGAGGGTGCACCATTGAGAGAAGGAATATTCGATCCAGGAGTTTGAGAAGGCTTTTGGACTTTTGGACATCTGGGTTTTCTCTGTAGGGCCTCAACCATCATATCTAGTGTATTTGGAGAGAGATTTCCTTGCCATTTGATTTTTTGGAGCTTGGCAAGAGTTAGAGAGAAGGAGGGCGCACTGGGAAATAGATCTAGTCAGTTTGGAGGGGACAATCTTCATATCTCAGCCAGAGGCTTCACCAGGGGGTTTACCTTGCCCCGATCTATCACTCCATAGAGTTTCAGAGTATTTGGAGGTCTCCAGCAGCAGGGCCGAATTATTGGGTCTCTGCAGTCTTCCAAAGGGCGCAATTCAGTTTGGAGTTTCAGTCTTTTGAGGAGCAGATCTTGGTATTTCAGCCTGAGACTTCAAGAGGGGGTTTAACTTGCCCCGATCTATCATTCCACAAAGTTTCAGGGTATTTGGAGGTTCCAACAGCCGGGCCAAATTATTATTGGACTTCTACAGCCAGCCAAGAGGGCGCAACTTCAACCAGGGGGGTTTGGACTTGAACCTTGGAGGGAAAGAAGTTAATATTGTATTGTACTTCAACTTGTATCTAGCCTTGGGGGCTTATATCTTCATTCTTGAGCATTTTGTAGCAGATCTTATTCTAGCCAGAGACTTTACTTGTTATTCTTCCAGATCTGCAGATCTATTGTACCGGGTTCTCTATATTATCTAAATAAAGGTCAGATCTGTGTTGTTTGGTTCCATAACTGGTATTCCTTGTTATCTTTCATACTTCTTTGTGTTGTATCTTCAGATCTATGTTCATGTGCTTTGATAATTAAATATACAAACCCTAAACGAAACTTCATGAGAACACCTGCATACACACATCAAATCAACAATTGTCAGTGAACAGTTAGTGTTTCCAGCGAAAAAATTGGCTTGGGAACATTACAAATGAATCAATCATTCTCAGCTTCAGAGTAGTTGTAGGTGCAGATTCCCAGTTCCCGAAGGAACAGTTGCAGAAAGAGGAGAGGACATACTCTCAGGCAGTGAGACAGATAATGCTTTGCAGAAAGCACATGGAGATAGCACATGATTGTGCATATTCAGTTGCAGCTGAGCAATTGTACCAAGCGATGTGGAAATTTGATTTGAAGTTGAAGACAAAAAGACTCAAGTTTGCAAGTTGAAGAAGGCTCTGTACAGGTTGAAGCAAGCTTCTAGAGTTTGATATGGTAGAATTGACAGTTTCCTAACGAGCTTGGGCTTTACCAAGAGTAAAGCTGATTCTAACCTTTACCTCAAGGTTATGAATGATGAGCCAGTGATATTGCTACTATATGTAAATGATGTACTCTTGACAAGATGAAGAAAAGCTCATCACAGATTGCAGAAGAAGCTCGCTATAGAGTTTGATGAAAGACCTAATGCATTATTTCTTAGGTCTTGAAGTTTGGCAGAGCCTAGAGAAGATCTTCCTCAACCAAGGGAAGTATGCAGTTGAAATAATGAAGACGTTCGACATGTTGGAATGTAAATCCATGTACACACCCATGGAAACGAAGTTGATGTTCTTGGTAGATACCTCGTCAGAAATGATTGATGCTACTCTTTACAGACAGATTATTGGTTCGGTGATGTATTTGACAAATACCATGCCAGATATATGTTTTTCCTTGAGTTAGTATCTGGTAGAACCTAGACGTGTTCACCTTGATGATACAAAACATGTGATGAGATACCTTAAGGGTGTTGAAATAATGTAACTGCAAAGTGTATTCTAATTATTATTGTTGTATTATTCATTAGATCAATCCTCTATTGTGGATTGATCATGTCGGCTATTGTAAAAGACCAAATCCCCTTTTGCGGATTGGTCAAAACATAATTGTAATAGGCAGAATAAGAAGTCGGCCCCAGAATATATTAAAGAGGCCCCAGAATATATTAAAGGTGGTTTTAACCACCTAGATTGAGAAGTCGGCCCTGCCAGTGAAAAGACACCTCCACACATGCCAGAGTTGTATAAATAAGGAGGCTAGGGCCTCATTTAGACACACACTCACTTGTTCATTGAGGAGCAAGTTTCGGAGTTGCAGTTGGAGAAGAGAGAGAGAGAGAGAGGCGCATTCTTGGGAGAGGACTTTCTGTATTTGTTTGAGTTATCTCTTGGCATTGTATTGGCTATCTATAATAAGGAAGTTTTGCTGGGTTTTCTCCCCCATGAGGGTTTCCCAGGATAAATGATTGTCTCTTGTGATTGTGTATTTCTCAGTGATCCTATCTTATGCTATTGTTATCTAGTGAAATGCAAAGAACTCTAATAATAGCTTAAACCTTAACAAAGTGTACATTGGATTTTGGTCTCTGTTATACTAGAAATCATGACTTCAAATTGTATGGATATACTGAATCAGATTGGACTGGAAGTGTCTCTGACAGAAAGAGCACTTCAGGATGTTGTTTTTGTCTGGGGTCAGCCATGATCTCATGGCAGAGTAGGAAGCAATCAAGTATTGCTCTCAGCACGGCAGAAGCGAAATACGTTATTGCATGTTCCGCCAGTTGTGAAGCCATATGGCTTCAAAAGTTGTTGACAGGTCTATTCAATCTGGAGATGGAAGCAACCATGATTCTATGTGATAACCAGAGTTGCATAAAAATGACAGAGAACCCTGTGTTCCATGACAAGTCAAAACACATTGTAATGATCCCAAGCCATTATGCCAGGATCATCACGGTTTTGGGTGTCTTTTTAAAACTTTTTGCTGAGTGAGGTATTTCATCCACCACTTTGATGATCTATTTGTTTACATGTGTTTACTTGCTGAATGGCCTCTTGATTTCGGCCTTAGGGTTTACTGATGTGTTTATATGAATGTTTGCAGCAAATAACAAGAAGAGACAACCATGGAACATACCTCAACCATATGCAATATGATAGACAAGCCAAAACATCACAAACTGCTTTTATTCATGAAATAGAGAAACCTGCTACAATGAAGATGCCGATCTGGAATGCTCAACAGATGGCCAAGAAGATAAACAATAGAGTTGCTACAAAATGCTCCCGACAATTCAAAATAAGCCTCCAAAGGCTGGATAAGAGATGAAGGCCAATGCAAAGTAGATCTGGGCCGTATGAATGCCAAACCCCTCATGCTGGAAGATGCCACGCTCTAGTAGAAGGCTGAAACCCTCAATAATTCGGCCCAACTGAAGAAAGACTCCAAATGAATCCAAACTCTGCCAACTGATAGATCAGGGTGATAAGATCCTCCCTCCTGAAGTCTTAGGCCGAAATGCTAAGGCTAACCCCTCCAAATGCTGAAACCTCTAATGAAACTGCGCCCTCCTGGATGCCTGAAACCCTAAATAATTCAGCCGTGATGAAGGAAGCCTCCAAATGCTCTGAAACTCCCCAAGAATATAGATTGGGACATTGCAAGTCACTAGGTGAAGTCTCAGGGTCAGATCTGAAGTGTAACCCCTCCAAATTGACTAGATCTGAATCTCAAAAACGCCCTCCTTCTCTTCAATTCGTCCCAATGCTCTAGCAAATCATCTGTACCATAAAACTCTCTCAGAAAGCCCTAGGAATGATGGTGAAGACCCTATAAGAAGAACCCAGGTGATAGAATCTCCAAAAACCCTGCCAACCACCTGCAATGAACTTCCCTCAATGGATGGTGCGGCCCCCTTGCTGGAAACCCTCAAATGGTGCGCCCTCTCTCTACCTGCACATACAACTGATGTAGAACCCTCCTGCAACTGAGTAGATCTGGAACTAGAATGGTGTGGGAGCGTATTGCATCTCCGAGACCAAGCTTGGGACAAGCTAGGTGGAATCTTTCACCACCGAATTGTCCTCTAGGGTTTGTTAAGTCAAAACCCTCAAAACCCCCAATGTTGGGCTCACTAGCTAAAAGCCAGATATCAAAATAAGATCATACATGAATGCCTGAGTAGAGGCCCTTGCCTTTCCTTTATACTTTTTGGCTCACCTTGTCCCTGCAAAGTGACTTTCATTTTATTAATATTTAATTAATTAATTAAATCACTTTAATTAATTAATTAACCTTTTTACCTCTGAAAAGCTCCTTATCTCTCCTTGTGGCTTCCTTGGCCACTGAAAGTCACTTCTAGCCATCCCATCCTGTAGTGTTGCTCCTCCCGATTCCAATGAGCGATTACACTGAGAGGTTCCTCCAAGTAATGTGCCCAAAATGACCTCTTCAGTGATTTCAATTAATTTATAGCTCAAAATAGTCAAAATCATGGAAATCGTCGGAATGCAACGAAACCAAAGCCAACCTGTGCAGAATGACTCATAATGATGGAATATGATGATCAATGCATGCTGGACCCCACAATGCCTCTCAAATACCCCTGTACTCACTATAACATCCATCTGGCTACTCTGGTCATCATAAATCTCTGCACTGTGATGATGTCCCAAAGTGGGGACATTACACACATAGAAATCAGATATCATTACATTTGTGATATGGTGCAGAGAGGAGCCATAAAGCTCCATCATGTTGGCACGGATGAACAGGTTGTTGATGTGTTGACCAAGCCTTTGTCTCGTGTAAAGTTTGAGCACTTTCGAGACAAGCTTGGTGTAGTCCGAAAGGACCTCCCTCGAAAGGGGGAGTAGTGTTGATGC
>JASDQU010736569.1:138293-150837 GCA_032191745.1 Picea mariana
GAGGCAATAAATGCAAGAAAAGGGAGTGGAGATGAGTTAAGGAGGGACGTGGGGGGTGAGGGAGAGCACACCACCCAAGAGGGAGGCCCACCAACCAAGGAAAACCCAAGGTGCCACGTCCCATCCTCAAGGAGGGCGTAACTTCCTTAGGAGGGCGTCACTTTTTGAGTGAGAAGAGAGGGTGAGAGGGGTGAAAAGGTTAGGAGGGGTTGGGGTGGGTAGGTTAGGCTTAGGAAACCTCTCTCTTATCTTTTTCCACCTTCAGTCATCCTTTAACTCATTATTACAATTTTACATTTTTGCCATGCTTGGACTATAGCAATTAAAATTGTTGTTTTTGACTGACTGACACTCCGGGTGGACAAACCCATAGCAAAAGTTGTCCAACTGAGCTGAAAATTGGTCCATGGATGTAGGGGGTGCTATTCTATTTCTTTTGAGCATAAATACCCCTATCAAAAGTCCAAGGACCTAGTTTTTACAATTTTTGCTCAAAAATAATTAATTAATCAAATAATTAAACCTCCAAACTTAGGGAAATTTAATTAAAAATTAATTAATTAAAAAAAACTACTCTAGACTCGATGGAATTCCGCAAAATTTTCTAAGATGTCTTACATGGTCATTTACAATGATTCCTAACAATAGTTACCAAAAGATAAGCCCACTGGAATGCCGTTCACCACTTTGGAGGAATTATTGCAAGTGCGAGGGAAAAACTCAAGGGAAATCAATAAGGCTGAAAAGCCCAATTGATAACCCGAGGATAAAAACCCTCGGTGAAAGGAACTCTCCCAGTGAACCTATCCCAAGGTAACTGACCTAGACATGATCCATGCAGATCTATTACATTATTGACCCACGCAGGGGTGCAGAAATTCCAGTTACAAAAAGAAGTGTTGGGGCCAAAAATGCCTTGTAAAACCAAAATCTTCGACAAATGAGCATTTGATGATGCATCTCTTCATGGCACATGGAGTTGACCACTTATGTTGGAGAGGCGGTCAACAGATCCTCTTCATTAAGAGGACTGATTCAGATCCTTCAATTATTTCTTACATTCAATTTTAGCAACAAATGGATCTATTTTCTATCATTTTAGACTTGCATAAAGATCGTTCTTAATTTTTGTTAGAACTTAGCTTACTTTATTTTCATGTGCGTTTGGTGCATAGGGTATACAAAATCCCTTTAATTCTTTGTCGTGTTGGAGTAATAAAACACTCAGATAATGTTGTTATGATTGAGGGTCATTGTTAAAGTTAGCATTAATAGCATGTGATCAATATATAATGGTTAGTGTTAGGTGATTAACCCACTGTAACCATATTGGGTGATATAAATTGTGTAACAAAGCACGACAGAGGTTAGAGAGTGATATTTGTGTATGTATGGGCAGTGTGCCTCTTGGCCCTTATCATATATTTGCTTTGGCATGATTATGAACATATATTCTTTTCTGTGTCTCTCTTGCTCATCATGATGTTTGTGTATGCAATTGCACACATAAAAATCAGGGTAGTGATACCTGAAGTTTATAATATAGGGGAGGGAATAAAATTGCAAGTTGACAGGTTAAATATTTTAATGTTTTGAAAAGTGAAACTTTAGGATTGTTTTTTAAACAATACAAACAAATATTTTGAAGAGTTTTGGAAGCCCACCATGATGGCAAGAACACAAGTTTTGTTAAGGAATAGACCAAAGAAATATTGAAGTAGAATATTATGGCAATTTTGAAAGTCATAACAGACCGTGACTTGTCTGCAACAGATCAAAGAGATGCCCAACTTTCTGTTGATGATTATAGCTGCGTGAGACATCCTCCAGGACACAGACTGAGTGAGTCGGCCTGAGAGAGAGCCCATGAGTTGGGTGTGCCCATGAGATGGGTGTGTGGTTCCTCTCTGAGACAGAGATGGAACATTGTGCTCTTGTGTGAGGTGGTGAAGTCCATGAGTTGGGTGTGTGGTTTCTCTCTGAGACGAGATGGAATGTTGTGTGCCCTTGTGTAGGGAAGCCCATGAGCTGGGTATGTGGTTCCTCTCTGAGACAGAGATGGAATGTTGTGTGCCCCAGTGTGGGGAAGCCCATGAGTTGGGTGTATCGTTCTGAGATAGAGATGAAACCATGTAATGGCCTCCTCTGTGCAGAGAATTGAGATGATGTGATACTCCAGATGATTCTCCTATGTAACGCAATGAGAAAAGAGATCTGCTGAGTTGGACGTGCTTGTGGCTGAGCACAGGTGAACATGATCCTAATGGTAACGATGTATTGGCCTCCTTTGTGCAGAGAGTTGACATGATGTAATACTCCAGATGATTCTCCTGTGTAACGCAGTGAGAAAGAGATCTGCTGAGTTGGGCGTGCTTATGGCTGAGCACATGTGAACGTGATCCTAGTGGCTGAGCACTAGTGAGTGTGGTTCTCCCGCGAGACATAGTGAGATAAAGATGTGGACATCCCTGTGGCTGAGCACAGATGGATGTGCCCCTAGTGAGTAGTGGCTGAGCACTAGTGGGTGTATGAGATCCATTTCTATATTGTACACGAGTCAAACTTACCTGTAACCCTATTTGTGATGTAAAGGGTACAGGTCGGCCCCACCATAAAGTGAAAGATACTTAATGTAAAAGATAATTAATATGGTAATTATTAATTATATTATGAGTTATTGAGGTCGTCCTTGTTGTGCCAATAGACACTACTATTGATAGGTTCAGTCTAGTATAAATAAAAGTAAATTCCCCATTGAGGAATCATATCACAAGTGTGAGTTTGGAAATTTCAGCAAACACTTGTTCTTGGGAAAAGTGCACACCTCTCTTGGGCGCTAGTCTTCTAGGGTTTGTGAACACCCTTTTGTGTGCTAGGTTTATGGTGTGGGAGGTCTTTCTCTTGAAGAATATAGCAAAGGATTGGCTGGGTTTTCTTCCCTTGTTGAGAAGGGTTTCCCAGGATACTTCTTGTGTACTTGTGTATGGTGTTTCTTCTTGTGATCTTGGTTGCTACAACAAATTGTTTATGGTTTAAGTAAAATGCTAAAAATCGAATAAACTTCATGCTTAAGCCTAGCTTATTGAAAAATCAACACTTCCAAACCATTTGCCTAGTTATTGAAGTTGCCCATTAGAATTTAGGGCAGAAGAGCCCAGAATCAGACTTTGCAAATGATTTTTTCCATTGACATTCCATACTCATACTAATGCTCTACATGAGAGCATGTTTAGAATGCGTGAGAGAATGTTCAAGTTGCAGAACGATAATTTTTTTTGTTGATGTTTTGTAGCATTGGGAGGTATTCCCACAATGGCCTCGGTGTCGGGCATGTGGGAATTGTTGTTGGCACTCACATTGCATTTTTCATTTTGTGAAAACCCCTTGTATATTGAGCTGGGGCTTGGTAGGGGCTTCACACCCACATGGAGGAATAAACAATTCAAATTTAATGTTGAGTTTAGAAGGGGTTCCTAAACTCACTCATTAGACTCCTATAAAAGGAGAGGCAATGTGAGGAGACACTTATCATATCTCATTGTGACATTATGGAGTTGGCATAAGTGAGTGAGCACTTGTGCCAAGGAGATTGGGAGGCAAAATTTCAGCAAGGAAATTGTTAAACTTTAAACCCAACAACAGAATTTTAGTGCCAATATTTTAACTACCCATATTTTAATCATTGCTGATATAAAACTCTGTAAACTATGCAGAAAGATTACAGCTGAGTTTATAACATAAATGCACAGCAGAAAATGAAACTGAAACCAAACACATAGAACATTCACAACATAAATTTTACCTTGGAAACCCCAATGTGGGGAAAACCAACAAAGAAGGGATTTTATTATGGCTTCAGAGGAATAATTTACAGTAGAAATTTATTAGAAATTCTTACAGCCCAGTCTTGGTCTTTTCTGGAATTGTTCTGCCTAGCAAATCGGCCCCTTCTTTGGCTGTCCTGTACGGCCCTGCTCGACCTCTTGCTGGCTGTAGCTGTACGGTCTTGTATGGCCCAGTACAACCCTGCTTTGCTGTTGTTGTACGACCCTAGCACTCAGCCTCTTCTGGAGCATTCATACAGCCCAGCTCGCGGCCTCTCTAGTTGCTGCTGTACGACCCTTTTTGCGCCCTGTTCTTGCTGCTGGGTATGGCCAGAAACTCAGCCCCTTCCCTCTGCTGCTCAGCCCAACCCACTCGGTCTCTTTCCTTGCTACCAGGCTCCATATCTTCCTCAGCCAAAATCACCCTTTGCTCTTCTCAACTCAAATGTGTCCTTCACCCTCTACCTCAATTTCCTTTTATCTTTTTCATTCACTCTATTTCCCTTTCTCATGAGCTTTCTAAAAGATTCTAGAATATTCACTTTAAGTGAAATATTTATCTCTTTAAGTTTAGAACTTAGGAAATCTGAGTGAAAAGCCAATAAAAAATATTTGATAAATTTTTATGCTTTTTCTACGTCAAAACTTGGGATAAAATAAAATGCTGATCTGGGTATTAATTAATTGTCTCCAGCATGCCTGGACAGTTAGGCCTATGCTGAGACACCTTCCAAGCTACAAATTTAACACTCCCTCTTAGTGAGGAAGGTGTTCTGCACCACCCCCAACTTGTCCGTGAAGAAGACAAACTTTCCTTTCATCAAGGCCTTTGTGAGAATGTTTGTAACCTGTTCACCTGTAGGCACATACTGTAGCTTCACTGCCCCCTTCTGCACACAGTCCCTGATGAAGTGAAATTTGATCTCATTGTGTTTGGATCTGTCGTGGAACACTGGATTTTCAGAGAGCTTGATGCAACTCTGATTGTCACAGTGTATGACAATAGTCTCCAACTTCTGCCCAAACAACCTCATGAGTAGCTTCCGAAGCCAAACGCCCTCACACGCTGCTAAGCTGGCTACCATGTAATTTGCTTCAGTAGAGCTCAATGCAACCGACTCTTGTTTCATGCTGAACCAAGAAACAACTCCAAATCCCAAGCTGAAACAACACCTTAAAGTGCTTTTCTTGTCAACTATGCTGTAATATCCCTGATCCCGCTGATCAAGATATTTGCTACTGATCTATTATTCTATCATGCAGATCTGATACATTGGGGGTTTCTGGATGTGTTTCAGTTGTATGTTTGAGATCTTGATGGTTATTGCATGTGCATGTTGCATATTTATGGTTTAAACAACATATAAAGGACGCATGCATAAGTAAAGAAAATCAACTGCCCAATATCATGTATTATACGACTCAAGCATGGAAATACAATAGCCTACTGGAAATATAGAATATAAAAGTCAGCTAGATCTCATGGATCATCACTGGAATACAAACAAGTAGCATAAAAATACCCGTGATCAGAAGAAGATAGCAGATCTGATGCATGCATGGATAGATCGACAAAAATATGCGATTTCGGAGAAGTACGGTAACCGCTACTAGCTGGAAAACTCGTCCGAAAGGATAGACCGCCAGACTGCGTTGGAAACGGCTCCAATAGAAGCGCCCTGGCCTCTAGACTGAAATGGATGAGTGTCGGATCTCGGATCTGGTCTCTGAGGCATTGGATATGGACCCCTGGGGGGTTTGCGCACCTCCTAGGACACTGGATGCGCCCCAAAGGATTCCACGAACGAAATCTGCTGCTATAGGGCCCAAAACGATCGTCTCGCCAAATGCGGAACTGGTCGGAAGGATTTGCCTAGATCTGCTCTTATACTCTGCATGCAACCCCAAATATCTGTCCGGAGGAGCTGCGCCCTAAATGGCTGGATGAGGCAATCTGCAAGATTCCACCGTCAGAATCTGACAATAGATGGCTCAATAGAAGCGCCCTGGTTGGATCTCAAATGGGTCGGAAGGAAACTGCAATCTGGACACGGATCTCGTGCAGCTCTCCAAACCCTCAAACTGACATGTGCCCTCACTGGCTGAACTGCGCACTCTGCAATGGATACTTCTGAAAAGTATGGTGAAATACCTGGATAGTATCTCCGATGGGCTAGGGTGTGTCTCTCAACACCAAAACCGATCAATGGTGGTGGTTTCCTCCAGAAATCCACAAAACAATAAGGTCGACTCTCTTCCTCCTCTGGGAACTCTCAACATCAANCGAAACCCTAATTCATTGTTGACCTTTTCCCTCCGAGTGACTTTTACTTTATTTTATTATTCCTTGATTAAATCACTTAATTAATTAATTAATTAACCATTTTACCTCTAAAAAGTGATTTATCCATCCCGATGGCTTCTCCGGCCACTGAAAGTCACTTCTCATCATCTTATCCTGTAGTGCTCTTCCTCCCGATTCCGATGAGCTATTACACTAATAGGTTTCTCCAAGTAATATGTCCATTATGACCTTCTTAGTGAATTTAATTAAGATATGACCCATAATAACTCAAAATTACGAAAATCGTCAGAATGCAACGAAACCAAAGCCTAGCTGTGCAGAATGGATCCTGATGATGATCGATGCAAGTCGGGCCCAAATAAACCCCTCAATATCTCCCGAACTCTCTATCACCCCTATCTGGCTACTTGGGTAGGCTTAACACTCTGAAATGTTGTAATGTTATAATGTCCCAAAATGGGGACATTACAGTCCTCCCTGCTGAAATATTGCTTGTCCTAAAGCATTAATTGAATCCAACTACATATGATACCGGGGTCCCATATCCACCTGTGTGACACAAGGTAGACTCCCCTCAAGATGTGGTCTCTCCAAGTGCTCACCACACATGACACCCACANGCAACCACTCTACTCGAAACTCAACTCGATCAAACGCTGAACTACCAAGCACTCCAATCCCTGGATCCCATATCAGAATGTGAACTGCAATGCCCTGTGGAGTATAGTTCTTTAACATATCAACACCATGAGTCTCCTGCACATAAAAGATGGCCTCTACCCGAAATGGGTCTATCCTACCAGACCATACCAAACTCAGCACGACCCCCACTGAATGAACATGCTGCTGCCATAGTGAGGTACTACAAGACCTCAACGAATCACCAGCGAGTGACGTGCTCTCCCCAATACTGAAACTCAATGGAAAATCAAAGTGACTTCCCCCTGCAAACGTTTGCTCGTCTCCATCAGTCAATGAAATGCCCAGCCCTGTAATCCCAGGGTCCCATGCTAGTCTCTGACAGGGACCATCATGTTGATGTTGCTCTACTTTGATCATGACTTTCTGCTCAAAGTATCCATACTGGACCCTCCATGCATGGATTCTCATAAGATGAAACAAACTATCGACCCAATGGACTCCGGGATCCCATGTCAAATTTGGAAGCTCATCACTTCCAATCCCCTCTAACTGTTGATGTGCCCTACTGGTAACTGTCAAAATCCGTCCACCCTCATCCCAATGAGAGTCTGAATATGTAGCAACCTTTGAGTTATCCTCTGTCCCATGGCCTAGGATACTCTCCATCACGCCTAGGACCTCAACTGTCTGCCCCTGATGGTTGTTTGACTGGTACAGTTTGGTCAGAGATTCCCACATCTCCTTGGCTATATTCTTTCCTGAAAGCTGAGGAGTGATATGGTCCTTCACCCCATCAATGATAATACTCTTGCCTTCACATCTCTTCTGGTATGAGCCACAAGCTGTGCTGGATCAGTCGGGGGCACTATGGTTCCCTCAACAAACTCCCATGACCCCTGCTCCTCTAGCACTAGAGCTATGCGCTGTCTCCATGGACTGAAGTTAGAAGCGCCCTTCAATCTGTCCTCGAACCTCAACCTTGCATTTTCCATCTTAGTTGCTTTCCTAGCTCACACGCCCTCCTTGGCAGTTCGACCTCTCTGCTGATTTTTACTCCCCTGGTTCACACAACAAATTGACTCAGCTTCTGTATTCAAAGGTTGAACTCTGATACCATGTTAAACTTTAAACCCAACAACAAAATTTTAGTGCCAATAATTTAACTACTCGGATTTTAATCACTGCTGATATAAAACTCTGTAAACTATGGAGAAAAATTACAAAAGCACTTATAACATAAATGCACAACAGAAAATGAAACTGAAACCAAGTACATAAAACATTCACAGTAGAAATTTTACCCTGGAAACCCCAGTGTGGAGAAAACCAACAAAGAGGGGATTTTATTATGGCTTAAGAGGAATAATTTACAACAGAAATTTCTCAGAAATTCTTACAGCCCAGTCTTGGTCTTTTCTAGAACTGTTCTGCCCAGCAAATCGACCCCTTCCTTGGCTGTCCTGTATGGCCTTGCTCGGCCTCTTGTTGGCTATAACTGTATGACCTTGTATAGCCCAGTACGACCCTGCTTGGCTGTTGTTGTATGGCCCTAGCACTCGACCTCTTTTGGAGCAATCATATGGCCTAGCTCGCGGCCTTTCTGACTGCTGCTGTATGACCCTTTTTGCGGCATGTACTTGCTGCTGGGTACGGCCATAAACTTGGCCCCTTCCCTCTGTTGCTTGACCCAACCCACTCGACCTCTTTCCTTGCTGCCAAGCTCCACTTCTTCCTCAGCCAAAATTGCCCTCTGCTCTTCTCAGCTCAAATTTGTCCTTCACCCTCCACCTCAACTTCCTTTTATCTTTTTCATTCACTCTATTTCCCCCTCTCATGAGTTTTCTAAAAGATTCCAGAAAATTCACTTTAAGTGAAATATTTATTTCCATAAGTTTAGAACTTATGAAATCCGAGTGAAAAGCCAATAAAAATTATTTGATAAATTTTTATGCTTTTTCTAAGTCAAGACTTAGGATAAAATAAAATACTTTTCCAAGGCCTCTCCAAATGGGAGAGTTATATTTAAAATGAGATCTTATTATCTCTATTTATACAAAATGTCATTCACATAGTTTGTCCACATTAGCAAGGGTAAAACATAAGATAAGGGGTCCACAACCCTTATCTTACCCCTTGTAACAAAATAATATTAAACAATTCACTTAAAATTCACTTTTACACAAAAGAAACCCTAACATAAGGTGATGTCACCCCTTTAGGGGACGTTTTGGCACTTTGAAGAAGTCGTTGGGGTAGTAGATGCATGGCTAGGCGTCCAAAGGCTACTTGTCATTCATCCAAGTCTTCTCTTAATGGTCTTCAACCTTCCTTCCTTCAAAACATCCCACATGTCATCAAGCAACACCTTCACCACCAAACCCTAGCCCTGTAGGTGACGTCAAGCTTCTAAAAGTGACGTTTTGCCTCTCCTAGGAAAAACGTTTGGCATGTAAGGGCTAGGTCATGTCATCCATAATGTCTTCTAGACCCAAAGGTACGTCTCTGTCATTCGGCATGTGGGCCCTTGGTATCCAACTTGTGGGCTTCAAACCCCATGGAAGCCCAAGTGAGGTTTGTTCTTCTAAAACTGTCCACCAACTAGGTCCTGCAAAGACAAATAAGCACGCCCTCCAAGGATCTCAAGTCATAATATCATGATGAGTAGATCAAATCAATAAACGAGCCACCTAAGCATGTGCATCAAAGATCACCCGGTCAAACAAGTAAGTGCTCAAAGACATTATGCAACTTGCCAAGCTTGGATATGGGAGGGTTGACGAGGTGTCCTGTTGGGTAGATCTTTCCCTAGGTCAAGGAGTGTTTCCCAAGTGATCCCTCTCTAAGCCATGTGAAGTAGATGAAGTGGTTGTGGATCAAGACTCACTGGGCATGGGGTTCATGACATACAAGGGGTTGTAGTATCTCATTCATGGGTGCCTTTGTAGAGGGTGTGTGGCACCTTCGTTTGCAGTGCACTTTTTCCAAGCCCATCCTCTTGCCATTCTTTGTTTCTTTCATGTTTTAAGGAACAGGTTGAAGGCCACTGTCCTGGCGTGGTGTCCAGATAATGATAATGTCACTCACAAATACCTTGTGGAAATGAGAAGGCTGGCTCGTGATGAGACCCCCTTTCTCTCAGTTGTGTAATTGAGAGCAACTACCCTGGCTTGGTGGACAGACGATGGTAATGTCATACCGCTAGATACCCATGGTCATGATAGGCCGGCTCGTGATGAGACCTCCTATCCTCCAACTAACCCCGCAAGCATTCACTATTATTTATTCTTGTAGGTCCTCCTTTTCTTACAAAGAAGCATTTTATTCCTTTCTCGGGGGATCCCTGGGCGAAGCATCTGGAAGGTCTATATATAGGCTTTTATCTTTTTTAGCCAACAACAATCCCTCTGGGCCTTCAGCCCCTTCTTCCCATGGAATGAGGGACAACCCCTTCTTGGGTCAATACACCCCAAAATCCCAAGAGACAAGGAAATGAGTGTTTTAGGTGATGGAAAGTGGTAAATATGGTTGGGAACGGTACGATAACTCTTCAAGGGAGTTCCTAGTAGCAAACCCATTCTCGAGAAAGACCACTTATTAGGGCACAATGTCAACCACCAAGGTGAAATGGGGCAAAAGGCATAATGTCCAACTATATATCATGAAATATAAATCAGTCTAAGATACAACATACTCAAAATGCCTCAAATATTGAGATGACACTCACCATAATACCTGACTTGTACCTCATGGAGCAAGGCCCAGTGCCTTTCGGAAGCCAGTTGGTGTGTTGGATGCCATCCTGAAAATCGTGACCTCTGTGGTGGTGAGAAGGGTCTCTGAGACGAACAAAGTTCACTCACACAAGAATTATCCAAAATACTTGGAATATAACAAAGTAATCCATGTAGGAATAATGTATAAAATATGAATAGATAAGATAATATAAGCTGATTACAATTGAGAATGAGGGCTCGTTTATATACCCACGCAGGGGTGCCCTTTACCAATAGTCATGTCCTTTGAGACATGACCTTTCATTATTAATAATTATTATTTATTATTTATTATGTTATGAATATCTATGGTATATGTATATTTATGTTCATAACATTGCCTTCCCCTTAAAAATGCTTTGTCCTCAAAGCATACTTTATGGAAGACTTATCTCTTGCTCTTAACTTGTATTTATTGTCTTCTGATTCGTCATTCCTAAGTTAGTAATTGTTGAGGACTTGAGACGATAGGAGCTTCTAAGCGCTGAGCAGAATTGTCGAATTGTAAAGGAGTCTGCCCATCCTAATTCAATCTTCTGTGGACTTGGGTTGTTATAGGTTTCTTGGAAAGAACTTGATGTATTTCGACTCCCATGATAACTTCTATTTTGAGCATCACTTGTAGTCGAAGTAATATTCTTCGACATACTGGTCATTTGTTTCTGTTGATACAATGATTGGCTAAAGTATCGACTTTGTGATTAGGATGTCAATAAGGCATCCTTGCAACTCGATCCTTACTTCGTACACTTGTAGCTTTTTGTTGATTAACTTTTGGAATTGAGTTTTCTTCATAGCCTTGGATTGTTTCTTCTTCGACATTTGAAAACTTCTTTACATCAGTTGTATTTGCCTCCTTTTGAGTTGTAAGGTTGATTGGGTCTGTCATCGTTTCTTTATCGACTGATGATGTTTTGCGATCTAGCTTTTCTTGTAAAGTCTTCTTATCATGCTTCAACTTTTTAATTTGAGTTAATAAATCTTGATTATGTCGTCTTAATCGTAAAAGTTCTTCCTTATTTTTTGACCTATTGTCTTTTTTTGATTCTAGATTCTCCTTTCTTTCGTTCTTTAAGATTTTAATTTGTTCAAGTAACTTTTGATTAAGGTTCTTCAAACGAGAAGCTTCTTCATCATTTCCTGATAATTTCTTCCCGAGATCTTGATTCTTTTGCTCCAACTCCTGGACACGTTGTTTTGTATCCCTTGACTTCTTAATTTGAGTAAGTATTTTTTCACTATAATTTTTTAAGCGAGATATTTCTTGGTTTTTATCAGCAATAACTTCATCATATTCTTTTTGCATCTTTGATATCGAGTTCTGATTATCTGGAAGGGTCACCTTCGAGATATCTTTAAAGTCTTTTGATGAAGGTGTTATCGATTTTGACCTCATAGTAATGTCTTGAAGAGTCATCATCTTCTTTTTATAGGGAAAAGTCACAAACTTTTTTTCCGTGTTTAAAATGAAGGTTTCTAGTTTTGTTAACCAGTGTAACCCGAGAATGATGTCAATCTCTTCTTGAAACATAGTTGTAACATTGAATTGAGATATATATTCATAATCATCAATTGTTACTTGCATGTCTTTAATTTTATATTGTCTCTTGCAAAAAATATTTGTCTTTTCACTTATGTTATGCTCCAAAATAAATAATTGATTCGCCAAATTAATATTAATAGAATTCTCATCCTTTGTCATGCTGACAACGATGTTAACGTCTTTTCCTTGAATACTTCCCTTTAATGTAAATAACCCGAAACATGAAGTGCGACAACCTTCATAAGAAAATCTTCCTTTTTCTTTAGTAGACTCCATTTTGCTTTTGTCAATAATTTATGATAAAATAATCTCTTTTATTATGAAGTTTATATAATCCCTCGATAATTTAAGTTGGATGTACCCGACCTGAAGTCCCACTTTTTCGATAATAAATGATCCACTTCTCAATATAAATGATAATTTCTCTAGAATATATATATTTCTTTAGATTTAAATA
>JASDQU010736569.1:150857-174944 GCA_032191745.1 Picea mariana
CCCTAACAAATCTCTTCTCAGTCAGAAACATTGGACAAGTTATGAGTCTGAAGAATGAGCTTCGTGACATGAAGATGAATGATGACGACAGGAAAACATCATACTTTGTAAGGATCTCCCAGCTAAGAGATCAACTACAAGCTATTGAAGAGATCACTTCAGAAAAGGAATTGGTGAACATAGTACTCAATGGTCTTCCCAAGACTTGGGATGCCGCAAGCATGAACACAAGGAAGGAGTACCCGACATTTGAAGAACTTTGGACTTGCTGTGCTCAAGAAGAATCAAGGATCAATGCAAAAGAGAGACCCAAAAGAAGTACGATGATCAAGCCTTCACAGCAAGATTCAAAAACTTCAGAAACAAAAGGAAGTTTGGTTCAAGGAGGAAGCCAAATCAGGAAAAAGACATTTCAGAAATACAGTGCTTCAACTGTCAGAAGTACGGTCACTACAGAAATCAGTGTCCGGAGCTAAAGAAAAGGAAGGCCAATTTCTCCAACATGATGTGAGTAGCTAATTTTCAAAAGATAGTGACATAATTTGTTTTTAATAAATACTTTCTTTTGGACACAATTATTGTTTTCCATGGAAAATACATTCTTGGAAAACCCGTGTGCACTTCCCCTCATTCCAAGGATGGTACCTAGTGTAAAAAGCGTGCCACTTATAATATTGTATGTTGACTTGATAGCGACATCGAGTGACGCCCATATACACAGAGGCAGCCAGCTCGGGGACTTGACCTCGAGACCTCTTGCTTGCTATTCACAGTGCTCAACCACTCGAGCTAACTCATAGAGCTAAGTTCTTATAAACACAATATATGAGGGAGGACTTATGTTTTTTTTATATAAGGTGATGGATTCCTGTGAAATTAATCAACAACTTTTTACAGAAATGCAATATTTGAAAGTTGCACAGTATTGCTATTTTATATTGAATGTCTTATTGGTTGTATTGTATGTATTAAAAATTAATAAATTTGATATGATATCAATTGTTTTTCAAATTTGTTTTTTAATGACAATGTAAATTGCCAGCATGTGCCTTTTTCATTCCATTTTATTCAAATATGTAAGAGCATGTAATTCTTTTTCCTATAGGTGGTTCACTCGTGCTAGAAGACTACATATACACATACCTTTCTTTGGAGCTGTCTCAGCTTTAACTTTGGCTGTGTTGCCGTTTTGTATAACATTTGCTGTTGTATGGGCTGTTTATCGACGGATCTCATTTGCTTGGATCGGTCAAGATATACTTGTAAGTTAATTCACTTTTTGATCTTTTAAAGCGTCCATACTAAAAAAAGATAAATATTTGAAAATTAATGCCTTAGTTATCTTTTCTTGGTTTTTTGTATGGTTTTGCATTTTTCTATTATTTCAATCAAAATATCATTTATGTAACAAATTTAGCATGTGAAGGAGCTGGAAGGAGCTGGAGGGAATGTTCTTAGGTACTTTGTAGGTAGTCCAAAAGATTTTCTAATGTACATAAATGTACATTATATATGAATACATGATATAATAATGAAAAGAATAATAACAACAATAATAATAATTAAAGCACCAATGGTCAAAACCTTTTTCCCTAATTACTAATCAGTGATGATTATATTGTCACGAGAGGTCTTGTAATCATCACTCATCACTCATTATTCAGATACAGATATGTTTTATTTATCCTATATGGATTTCCTTCCCCTCTCCTATTTGGATTACATGTTTTATGGTGAATGCATACTGTTCATCACAAGAAGAAAGAACCCTCCCTAGGGCTTCATGCACACTCAACTAGGGCACATCAATTGATTAAGAAAAGCACAGAAGCATGCAATGTGTCTTCCCCGTACACTGAAAAAAAACTAAAAAGGCTTTGTGATTTGTTTGGAATATCACAAGTGAGAGTGCTCTTCTTTTGCTAAGAATACATTGTGTTCATACTTAATAGAAATCTTGAGTGAGGTGCACTCCTCCTTACTTAAAATAGCCAAAAAAAAACTTGAAAATAGAGGGTAAAAACCTCCTCAACCCTTGTGCCGAACATTGGAGGAAGATAGCACGAGAGATAGGCATGCAATGGTCCAAGAAAAGCACCCACCTTGTGCTTTGAGAAAAGAAGTGGTCTCTTCCAAGAAAAGCGTCTAGATTGAAATGGACAGAGTTCATTTACTAAGGAATATCTAACATAAGGAGGAAAATAGGTTGAAATCCATAGAGGATCAATAATATATTAATAATGAATAAGATAGATGATAGATTGTTTGATACAATGCCATGTGACAATATGCTCATATGCATTGACTAGTGACTATGGTTGATGGGTCATGTCCTTTGGTTAGGTCATGCCCCTTAGTTAGGATGTGTCACTTCAAATATTATTACTATTATTATTATTGTCCTCCTTAGACTCGAAATATAACATTCACACTTTGTCAAGTGAGTGAATTCCTTCTTTGAATAGATAAATTCTGCTTGAAGAACAAGTTACTAAAAGCGACCACGTAGAATAGAAGTTACAAGTAAACTTGAATAAGAGTTTGCATATAACTTGAAGAAGAGTTCCAGCATATAACTGTGCCCTAAATAGGGCTGTCCTGAGATTTAGAAGATAATGCCTTCTTCAGTTTTAGGAGTGAGTTCCTCCCATCTCAACTGTGACCCAGTATTTTACTTTTTGAAGCTCTAAAAATGTTGCTGTGCTGCTTGAGTTTATCCTGTTGTCTCTTTTCCGGTACAAGAACCACTTTTGGATCAATGATCATTCTAGTGTGATTGTAGAGCACTTCACCTGGTCTATTACTCCCTCCTGTAACCCATAGAATAGCATCCACCTCTTCAACTCTCTACTTTTCTAACTCGTTAAATCTGCTTTCTTCATTACAATGATTTATGTTTCATTGGAGAACAGCTGAAATAGACTGAATAAAATTTTGTTGGTCTTGTAATTCGATGGAAGATCAGATGTAACCTTGATATTCAAATTTGAAGTACTATTCTTAGAGATGAAAGTCTGGTTTAAGGAGATGCACATGCTAGCATTTTGTCTGCATATTCAGCAACCCTTTCATTCAAATTCTGGAATAAGATGATTTTGTCATCTTTTTCATCTAACTCTTCTTTGCCCTTTCTGCAGATCTATTTTTAAACCAAAATTTTCATTTTCCAGCTTCCTTAGAGTATCTAAATGTTGTATTCCCATGATACTGTTTTTCCCTTTTGAGAAATATGATTCTCCAGTCAAACTGCACCTCCTTTATTTGCTCTTGCAATGGCTTTCTATTTGGCACATTTAGCCTCTAGCAGTGTCAGTGGATCAAACAATCCCGCCATCTCTTTGTTTGATGCAATGACTATTTGCAGAACTTTTCATCACTGTGCTGTTTTCAGCGTTCTGTGGCGCTGGTTTCAGCACGTTGCTGCACTGTTTTCAGTGTTCTGTGCCACTGGTTTCAGCATGTTGCATCACTGTTTTCAGCACTTTGCAGCATGCTTGAAGATTTTTCTTTGTGATACTTTCTTTTGAATGATTCTGTAGCTTTGCTTTTTGGAGACTGTTGCTTCTTGAAAGCATATAGACCCAGAGTTGTAAGCATAAAACAATTATTGATAAGATAGTATCTTGCCGCCCAACTGAAATTGAGAGTGTCCTTGGTCGACGTAGTAAGGTATGATCTTTGGAGAGGGTGGAATTGGGGGATGGAATTATCAGAATGAATGTATTGGTTGGGGATGATATGAAATACAACCATAACAGTTTAATCCAGTGTGTGCTTGAAAAAAAAATGGTTTGACTAAATTGCTGAGGAAAGAGGTAGATATACTTGAGTTATATAAAGAAACCAATATGAAGATGTGCTAGGTATTTTTGCACATGCTTGAACTCTCTACAAGTATTTTTTTTGTTCGTTGCTAGCTTTGAATTTTCATATTGCAGTAGGGGGATTCTTCATTCTGCAGCAGACTGGAATCTTCATTATTTAAAAGGTTGTGTAATATCCCTGATCCAACTGATCTGGATATCTACTGCTGAACTACGGTTTTTGGCCACTGAATCTGATACTCTAGGGGTTTCTGAATGCGTTTGAGTTACTGTGTGAACATGCTTGGTGATTTTCGTCCAATTTATTATGTGTTTCAGCAGTATAAGAAAATGCATGCGAAATAAGGACAACACAACTCACTGATATATATATATATATATATATAATGCGGAAAAAGCAGGAAATAAAATAATAAATGGAAGCAGATATGATAATCGTCAGTTAGATCTCATGGATCGTCACTGGAATACAAATCAACTGATAAGAAATACCTGTGATCAAAAGAAGGAATGCTGGTCTGCACATGCACGGATAGATCAGCAAAAAACAATTTGGCAGCGCACGGTAACTGCTGTAGTATCCGGAAAACTCGCCCTAATGGCGTTACCCATCGGAATGAGCTGGAAATTGTCTCAAAATATGCGCCCTGGCCTCTAGGCTGATCCTGATGACTGTCGGATTGAAGATCCGACCTCTGAAGCTCCGGATGTCACCCCTTGGGGGTTTGTGCACCTCTTGGGCTCAATGAGTGCACCCTAGTAATTCCACCAGCAGAATATGACGATGTATAGCTCAAAATGATCGTCATAACCTCCTCTGTAATGGGTCAGAAGGGATTCCTCAGATCTGCTCCAGAATGCCCCCTAAAACTCCAAATGTGCTTCCTCAAGAGCTGTGCCCTAAACAACTGTTTTCTACTTTCCGGGAGATTCCACCGTCGGAAATTGATGACAGGTGGATCATTAGGTGCGCCTTGGATAGCTCTCTAATGGGTTGGAAGGAATCGGCCAAGTGATGACTGTCTCAAGCGGTCGCGCAAACGCTCTCTCTAACACTCGCGCCCTCACTGGATGAGCTGCACAATCACTGAACTGGATATTGTAATGCACGGTGAAACACCTGGATGGTATCTCCGATAGGCTGGGGTGTGTCTCTCAACACCGAAACCAATCAATGGTGGTGGTTTCTTCCAGAAATCCACAAAACAACAAGGGGGTCGATTTCCTCCTCTGCAAATATCTCAACATCAAATCATAACATAGAATATCGAATTAGGTTGCTTTACCCTTACTTTATAGCTTCTCGAAACCCTAATTCGTTGTTGACCGTTTCCCTCCAGGTGACTTTTACTTTATTTTATTATTCCTTGATTAAATCACTTAATTAATTAATTAATTAACCATTTTACCTCTAAAAAGTGATTTATCCATCCCGATGGCTTCTCCGGCCACTGAAAGTCACTTCTCATCATCTTATCCTGTAATGCTCTTCCTCCCGATTCCGATGAGCTATTACACTAAGAGGTTTCTCCAAGTAATATGCCCATTATGACCTTCTTAGTGAATTTAATTAAGATATGACCCATAATAACTCAAAATTACGGAAATCATCGGAATGCAACGGAACCAAAGCCCAGCTGTGCGGAATGGATCCTAATGATGAACAATGCAAGTCGGGCCCAAATAAACCCCCCAATATCTCTCGAACTCTCTGTTACCCCTATCTGGCTACTCGGGTAGGCATAACACTCTGAAATGTTGTAATGCTATAATGTCCCAAAATGGGGACATTACAGTCCTCCCTGTCGGAATATTGCTTGTCCTTAAGCAATAACTGAATCCAACTACATATGATACCGGGGTCCCATATCCACCTGTGTGACACAAGGTAGACTCCCTTCAAGATGTGGTCTCTCCAAGTGCTCACCATGCATGACACCCATATGCTCCTGATGAGTAGAATGATCAATGTCCAAAGAATCTTAGTCAACTCCCCGAGCAACTACTCTACTCGAAAGTCAACTCCATCAAACGCTGAACTACCAAGCACTTCAATCCCTGGATCCCATATCAAGATGTGAACTGCAATGCCCTGTGAAGTATAGCTCTGTAACATATCAACACCATGAGTCTCCTGCAAATAACACACGACCTCAACACAAAATGAGATTGTCCTCCAAGACCGTACCAACCCCAACACGACCTCCACCAACTGAACATGCTGCTGCCATAGTGAGGTACTACAAGACCTCAACGAATCACCAACAAGTGACGTGCTTCCCCCAATACTGAAGCTCACTGGAAAGTCAAAGTGACTTCCCCCTGCAAAGATCCACTCATCTTCATCAGTGAATGAAATGCCCAGCCTTGTAATCCCAGGGTCCCATGCTAGCCTCTGACAGGGACCATCACACGGATGCTGCACTACTGTGATCATGCCTGTCCGCTCAAAATATACATACTGGATCCCCCACTCTTGGATCCTCACACTGAAATACCTGTGAAAACTGGGCCTGCTGTCAAGAAGCTGAACCTGTAAAGGTATCTCCGTGGAATCATCATCTGCCCAACCACCTCCATACTCGATCATGAGTATCAATAGGGAGAACCTGTCTCGCCACATAGAACAAGTCCCTGCAAGTGCTCTCAAAACCATCCAAGTGTGAACTATGTTGCTCTCTGGCGCAACCTGGGCCATCATAAGATGAAACAACCCACTAACCAAATGGACTTTCAGATCCCATGGAAAAATTGGAAGTTCATCACTTCCAATCTTCACTAACTGCTCATGTGTCATACTGATAACCGTCGGAAGCGCTCCATCCTCATCCCAATGAGAATCTGAATCTATGTCACCCTTTGAGATATCTGCTATCCCACGACCTAAGATGCTCACCATCACGCCCAAGGTCTCAACTGTCTATCTCTGATGATCCACCCCTATCTTGTTGTATGCAATAAAAACACTCCTGTCAAGTGGTCTCGGCCTACCAACTCTCCATGTCCCATGCCACTGTGTATCTCCCCCTATGCTGATGTCAATGATGAAATTATCGGGAAAAGCTAACAGAAACATCTGTAACCTACTGTAGGACTGGAAAGTATCATATGCTTTGGTCAATTCCCAGGATTGGACCAAAAACGCATCCACTAGCACCCATGGTGAATAATCGTCTAAACTCCAACTATTGGATACAACAATAGATAACTCCACAAATTGCTGGTCAATGACTCTCCCTCCATATCACTCAGATAGCTGCTGCTACTGTGAAGGTGATCTCCTAGAACTATGTGCTGCTGCAAGGGGGAGGAATCTCTATGCTCCACTAAGTGTGTCTCCTCCTGGCAATCCAGTGCGTCCCCATGAATACGATTGTACATCTCTGTATGTCTCTGTGAACTACCACTCATCACTGTATGCCCCTGCATACTCATGTGATCTTCTGTATACACTTGGAACATCATGGATCCTAGGTGTACTACGGGGTCATCCTCTACATGAAGGTCAACCAATCCTGGAACCCAAATGGAAGTGTCCTCATAATTGCCCCTGGCTCTAGAATCGTCATGTGTATGTGTGTGCCCAACTGTCTCAACACCCCTCATGAAGGGTGGTCCCTGTGACCTATGGACATCCTCCAACAATGTAACTGAGGAACATATTTGACTCTCTGTCGAGATAGATATAGTGTATCTTTGACCAGTCTCCTCAAGGAGCTTATCTAATCTGAACTCTGATTCTTGAAGGGTTGTCTGTGTGCCTCCCAAGAATCCTCGTGTGCTCAACAACTCATGAGTGAGTCGGTCCACCTCCAACTCCTGCTCCCTCAGGGCCCTGCGATACATCTCGCCAACCTCCAATAGGTGATCTCTGTCCATCAACAACTGCTGGTAGTCGACCCTCATCATAGTTACTCTTATCCTGAGAGTATGAAAGTCATCCATGGCAAATCCCTTATCTGAACTATCATGTGCCATCGATGCCCTCCAACAATAATCTGCCACCAATGCACGTGTATTGTCCATGCATCTAGTGGCTGCCATGATCATATCCTCGCTGACTCTCAATTGTCCCGTCTAGTGTCATTACTTCTGATCACAGTCCCGCTGAGGTTCTACCTCATGCCCCTCACTGCCAGTGTCAACAATGGAATCCCCAACAACACACTCCTTAAAAGATAAGGCACTAAACTACCCACTGGCCACTATGCTATTGAGTCCTCCTGTACACCATCACCAACTGCTACCCCCATCTGAATCGCACTGTATCCTGTATGGGCAGCTGTATCCTCCTGTGAGCTCACTCTGCTAATGTCATCTGCACCTGGATTGCATACTGATATGTCTAGACATGAGATATGGTCATCCCAACCCATGCAGAGTGCACCCTCATCACTGTGGACTGGTCCTGGAAGTGAGTATCCTTTCAAACTGTCAGTCTTGACTCTCCACAACCTGATCTAACAATGGAATCTCCAAAAGAGGTGACTCCCTCTCCCCATACTGGAAGGTATGTGTAAGGTCAACTGTCTCCCAGTCATGTCTCTCCTCCTGGGTCTGCAGATCCATATGTCCCTGGTGTACAATCCTCACACAAGGCTCCTCCACCATATTAGGAATGCCACTGATATCCTCATGTGTCATGGCTAGCATAGGTGATTGAGAAGATGAAAAATGTGGCTCGCTCATCATAGGAAGCTCATCATCCTCCATACATGAATTCCTGGAAGCCATGTCTACACCCATAGGTAGGTCATCCAACCTCCTAATCTCATTATGTCTAAGTGCCAACACATATGAATCCTCACAAGTGTCACCACTATGTTGAAGTGTTGAATCCTCAACATTACCTAATGGGGAAGATGAAGGATATGCGCTATCATCTTGTCCATCCAACTGTCCCTCAGATGCGCAAGAGCCACTAGCCTTATCAGACTACTCTAAATAGGCATCTATGGTTTCATTCACATGCATCTCCTCATCCTTGCTGTCATAGTGCACCTCAGCAATGTGCACCTTCCCTTTACCCCTGCATCTGTGATTTGGATTCCAAGACACTTTGCAATTGTAGCAACGCTCCCTGCATCTAATGGGTGTAGGCTCCATCTGTGCTCCTGTTAATCCACTCGCTGGTAATGATGTATCTACATCCTTATCTGATTTTCCCCTTAGGCTGGCAGGAAAACCAACTCTGATACCACTGTAATATCCTTGATCCAATTGATCTGGACATCTACTGCTGAACTACGGGTTTTGGCCACTGAATCTGATACTCTAGGGGTTTCTGAATGCGTTTGAGTTACTGTGTGAACATGCTTGGTGATTTTCATCCAATTTATTATGTGTTTTAGCAGTATAAGAAAATGAATGTGAAATAAGGACAACACAACTCACTGATATATATATATATATATATATATATATATATATATATATATATATATATATATATATAATGTGGAAAACAGGAAATACAATAATAACTGGAAGCATATATGATAATCGTCAGTTAAATCTCATGGATAGTCACTGGAATACAAATCAACTCATAAGAAATACCTGTGATCAGAAGAAGGAATGATGTTCTGTGCATGCACGGATAGATCGACAAAAAAGCAGTTTGGCAGCTCACAATAACTGTTGTAGAATCCGGAAAACTCACCCTGATGGAGTTACCCATCGGAATGAGCTGGAAATTGTCTCAAAAGATGCGCCCTGACCTTTAGGCTGATCCTGATGACTGTCGGACCAAAGATCTGACCTCTGAAGCTCTGGATGTCACCCCCTGGGGGTTTGCGTACCTCCTGGGCTTAATGAGTGCGCCCTAGTAATTCCACCGAAAGAATCTGACAATGCATAGCTCAAAATGATCGTCTTGGTCTCCTCTGTAATGGGTTGGAAGGGATTCCTCAGATCTGCTCCAGAATGTCCCCTAGAACCCCAAATGTGCTTCCTCAAGAGTTGCGCCCTAAACAACTGTTTTCTGCTTTCCAGGAGATTCCACCATTAGAAACTGACAACAGGTGGCTCAATAGGTGTGCGTTGGCTAGCTCTCTAATGGGTCGGAAGTAATCAGCCAAATGTTGACTGTTTCAAGCGGTCGCACAAACTCTCTCTCTAACACTTGCGCCCTCACTGGCTGAGATGCGCAATCACTGAACTGGATACTGTAATGCACGGTGAAACACCTGGATGGTATCTCCGACAGGCTAGGGTGTGTCTCTCAACATCGAAACCGATCAATGGTGGTGGTTTCCTCTAGAAATCCACAAAACAAGGGGTCGATTTCCTCCTGCTCTGCAAATATCTCAACATCAAATCATAACATAGCATATCGAATTAGGTTGCTTTACCCTTCCTTTATAGCTTCCCGAAACCCTAATTCGTTGTTGACCTTTTCCCTCCAAGTGAGTTTTACTTTATTTTATTATTCCTTGATTAAATCACTTAATTAATTAATTAATTAACCATTTTACCTCTAAAAAGCGATTTATCCATCCTGATGGCTTCTCCGACCACTGAAAGTCACTTCTCATCATCTTATCATCTTATCCTGTAATGCTCTTCCTCCCGATTCCGATGAGCTATTACACTAAGATGTTTCTCCAAGTAATATGTCGATTATGACCTTTTTAGTGAATTTAATTAAGATATGATCCATAATAACTCAAAATTACGGAAATCGTCGGAATGCAACGGAACCAAAGCCCAGTTGTGCGGAATGGATCCTGATGATGAAGGATGTAATTCGGGCCCAAATAAACCCCTCAATATCTCTTGAATTCTCTGTCACCCCTATCTGGCTACTCGGGTAGGCATAACACTCTGAAATGTTGTAATGTTATAATGTCCCAAAATGGGGACATTACAGGTTGCCGGTGCTCTGTTTTTACCCCTGTAGAAGAAATTTGGACAATGTTCAAGGCATTGTAAAGTATTATAAATATCGAGAACTCTAGAACATTCTATAAAGATGTTGGCATTTAAGAATAGGATTTACTAGTATGATGAATATGCGAATATCATAAAACAACCAGAATTGTATAGCAAATACATGTAATTCGAATCTCCAACATGATAAACATGTCAATATCATGTAATAGCCAGTGTTATCGGATCTAGACCAGTGTTGAAATATTGTAACTGCAAAGAGTATTATATTTATTATTGACTCATTATTCATTAGATCAATGCCCTTTTGTGGATTGATCATGTTGGGCATTGTAATTGATCAAATCCCCTTTTGTGGATTGGTCAAACCCTACTTGTATTATGCAAATTAAGAAGTCGGCCCCTAGGCCTAATTAAAGTGGTTTTAACCACTAAGAAGACAAGTTGGCCCTGCCCAGTGAAGAGACACCTTTCCAGCCCCTGCCAACTTGTATAAATAAAGGAAGCCAATGCCTCATTATCTCACTCATTCATTCGCTCATCAAGTGCCCAAGTTTGGTAGATGCAGTTGGGAGAAGAAGGAAGAGAGAGGTGCATTGCTCAGTGTTGGATATTCTCGAGTGTTTTGGTTTATGGTCTTGGCATTGTATTGACTATCTATATTAAGGAATTTTTTGCTGGGTTTTCTCTGCCATGAGGGTTTCCCAGAATAAATGATGTGTATCTTGTGATTGTGTTTCTCTCAGTGATCCTACCTATGCTATTGTTATCAAGTAAATTGAAAAGAAACCTAATAATAGCTCAAGAACTTAACATGGTATCAGGGCTCAGCAAAAGAGAGCACCTTTCACTGGATAAGCAAAAACATCATTGTTGTCGTACAAGAAAATTAGGGCTTTTTGTTGGACAAGAATTTTTTCCTAAAAACCATCTAGAAAAGTGCGCCCGACCCTAGTGAATCTTTTAGCAGCTTGAGGACACCTTTTCATTGGATAGATCCTCTGAAAAGTCAAACCCTAGTTTTTGACTGGTACCATAAAACCAGAAGTACCAGAAAACCAGAAAAACCAGGAAACCATAACCAGTACCAGAAGTACCAGTCCAAATTTCTGCAAGCTCAGTTTCAAGGGGTAAAATTTGGATGTGCGGAAATCTGACTGCACCAGCTTACTTGCCTCAGCTCAACGCATCTAGCCCCTGGATCAGAATTTCAAAATTTGAAGTTTGAAAAATTAGGGTTTTCTCATAAAACCCTAAGTTACAGTTAAAGTACCAGTTGCAGTATAAGTTGTAGTTACAGTTGCAGTGAACGATTTTGTAAAGTGTTGGCCAATCTCAAAGTTGAAACACCTCTGAAGTTTTGAAGGTTTGTTACCTATCACCGCTGCTATCGGATGGTATCACCACCCGTCGATACTATCAGAGGTATGTCCTTACATATGTTTCAACTATATTATTCTAAGGGGTACTTGCAGAAGAAAGGATCTCCCATCATAGATCCAGAAGGATCTCCCATCATAGATCCAGAAGGATCTTAGGTCCAACATACTCAGAAGACTAATGCACACCAGGTTTGATTATCTTGATAAGATGATATGCATCTATTTGTTATGACATTATTTTGACCTTATGAACATCTAGGTGGTATGCTGAAATCATACTAACCATTGGTCAAAATTATCAAGGTTGATTAAAGTTGAGTTTATAGAGCTTATTCTCTAACTTAGATTTCTGTCAAGATAGCATATTGTCTTAGTGCAAAAGGCAGGTTGAAGAAAGCACTTGTCATCTTGAGTGAAGGAGACTTGAAAGAAAAGCAACACACTCATTCTTGAGGACAAAACTCCAGGTTCCAGGTTTGATTGATTAAATTGATAAGATTCAAAGTTGCACATGACAAGTTGATAACTACCCCTTTACAAGTAAACACTATAGTTGAGGTAGCAGTCTTTGAAAAATATTATACTTGGTAGCATGTGAACATATTGAGATAAATGCTTAATGTAATCATTTACCAGATACAACTAACATCTCCTCTAGGAGAAACTTCTTGTGTTGGTTCTAGGTTACCTTGGATGAATGTTTGAACACAACACTAGAAGAGTGTTGATCTCATTTCGTATTGTATTTCTTACTTTTGATCTTTGTTTCAGACAAGTCACAAGTGAAAGCTCTAAAGGAGTTACTGTGACGATTATTCGTGCTATTGTTTTATTTACTATTATCAAAAGAGTATTATTTTTGCTTGTTGTTTTGTTGACCTTGTTTCAGGTCACATGTGATAATCCTGAGGAAGCTATAGTGAAGGTTGCAGAAGGCAACAGATTAGATGAGACATGAAACAGACTATGTACATAACCATATACATTCATGTACCAAAGAAGATGAAGCAGAAGCTATCTTTTGAAGTCCAGAGTATCTCATATGGATATTGATTGTAAGGAGCAAAAGGATCCAAAGATGACCGAACATTAGAACAATAACTCACAATAGACTTGTTCAAAGGATAATGAAGCCACCTTGATAGGAAGCATAATTCACTTGAAGTCTGACTCAACTTTTCATATTTAGATTTGGTATTCAACACCAAGTATACCCCATAAGAGATGATGAAGTCCTTGTAGACTCAGAAGAAATCGAGAGTAAGCCTGATCTCAGAAAGGATCAGATGAAGAAACGACTTCCAGGACTGGGAGACAGATGCTATGAGAAGACTAGATTGTAGCTTCATAAACTTCTAGGAGATATGAAATCTCCTAGGAAGATTCCCTTGTTTCAGTGACAGAGAAGGAAGCCAGTCAGAAATGTTAATATTATGGTAGCTGCGGGTGGTATTTACCTCCACGCGTGAACCTGACGAGAATAGAAGACTCCAGGAAGCAAGAGAAACCCTCGTTGTGCTCATGTTGTTGATGCCAACCTCATTTTGAAGATTTCCAGCTTCGTGCTGATGTTGTTGATGCTAGCCTTGTGCTGAAGATTTCCAGCTTCGTGTTGATGTTGTTGATGCCAGCCTTGTGTTGAAGATTTTTAGCTTTTTGTTGATGTTGTTTAGATTCCAACTTCGTGCTGAAGATTTCCAGCTTCGTGTTGATGTTGTTGAGATGCCAACTTTGTGCTGAAGATTTCCAACCTAGTGCTGATGTTGATGATGCTCAAGCCTTCGTGCTGTGATGCTGCTATTGTTGATGTTGTATTAGCCTTGTGCTGTTATTAATGATGACGATGTATTAGTGTTATACTAATCCATGTTGATGCAGATGATGATGATGCCATTTCAGCTCCTTGCTGTGGATGATGATATTGATGATGAGAAAAACTTCCGATGATTTATAGATATGCCAGTCAGTGTTCCAGATGCTGTTGATGTTGCTTCCCTCTCTCTCTCCTGTTGATGTTGTAGAATACCCTTCTTGTTAAGGGGGAGTGTTGAAATATTGTAACTGCAAAGAGTATTCTATTTATTATTGAGTCATTATTCATTAGATCAATCCCCTTTTGCGGATTGGTCAAACCTTAATTGTATTATGCAAATTAAGAAGTCGGCCCCTAGGCCTAATTAAAGTGGTTTTAACCACTAAGAAGACAAGTCGGCCTTGCCCAGTGAAGATACACCTTTCCAGCGCCTGCTAGCTTGTATAAATAAAGGAAGCCAACGCCTCATTATCTCACTCACTCATTCGCTCATCAAGTGCGCAAGTTTGGTAGCTGCAGTTGGGAGAAGAAGGAAGAGAGAGACACATTGCTCAGTGTTGGATATTCTCTAGTGTTTAGGCTTATTGTCTTGACATTGTATTGGCTATCTATATTAAGGAAGTTTTTGCTGGGTTTTATCCCCCATGAGGGTTTCCCAGGATAAATGCTTGTGTATCTTGTGATAGTGTTTCTCTCAGTGATCCTACCTATGCTATTTTTTATCTAGTAAATTGAAAATAAACCTATTAATAGCTCAAAAGTTTAACAACTAGAACCGGTGTAATCGACCGGTCTGACTTGTTTGGGACCAAAATTAGTCCAAATCAATAACTCAGACCGATTTGCTACCAAACCGACCGGTTCTGTACAGATTCGTACGGGGTGACTATGGTCCCACAGTTTTGAAATTAAAAAAAAACATAAATTAAGTGGTGGGTGTTGCCTAATAACTAACCCTAGGGCCTACTAAAACCTATTTAATAAGCCCCCCCCCCTCTATTTCACTCACACTATTAATTTGAGTTCTTTGGAATTCTTGAACAAGTTCCTTTGGTGGTTTTGGAGAGCTATTTGTAGGGGTGTTTTTGTTGAGATTTGGGTACCTTGGAAAGTGGTCCCCTTGTGTTTGTGAGCCTCTAAACACAAGTGGGAAATACTTTCTACTATGTACCCTGTACTTTATGTCTAATTTCACTTTGACTTAGGAGATTTAAGTCAAAAGTGAAATTTGGTCATTTTAGCCTAAAATGACTATTAATTCATTTTGTGGGTGAATTGAGGGACATAAAGAGAAACTATGGAAACTTGAGTAAAGTGGGTTTTGAGTTGAGATTTTTTTGGAGAGATCTCAACCCTTGATTAGAGATGGGATGAGATGATTTCATCCACCCATCTTTTAGGTTTCCTTATATTTCCTTAAGAGGGGCGCATAGGGCAAGGAGAGGCTCATTCTCACTTGTATGCTCACCAAAGGAGCTTGGAGAGAAGGGCAATGAGATGGGAATGGAAGCAATGGGAGAGGAGAGCTTGGGCGCCTCCATTCATGGAGGGCTCATGGAGGCTTAGGGCCCATATTATTTGTGGTGATCACACTTGCTTGGAGGAGGGCGCACCATAGGACTGGGGTGCACAGCTAGTAGGGAGGATCTATACTTGGAGGAAGTCAGATCTGATTGTTTTAGTGGAGAGGCAACACAAAAGAGCACATTGTGGTGCTAGGGTTTCTTCTTCAGAGCATCTAGGTTCAAGGGCGCTTCACTTCAGTGGATAGAGCAACAAAGGGAGAGGGCGCACTAAGGTTGGGCGCATATCTCCTTGGATCCTTTGGCAAGGCTTGAGAGGAGCTTGCTTTGTATACAGGTTCCTTTGTATTGTATTACTTGTTGTATCTCATGCTTTAGACACCACTTATATACACTTCCATTCCAAACTGGTTTTCCCCGGGGGGCTTTTATCCAAGGTCAAGTTGACCAAAAATACTCGTGTTCATTTCATGGATGATTAGAATTGTAAATCAGCATTTAGAGTTGTAAAGATCTATAGGTAGTGTTATTTGTTTTGAGTATATTGCATGTGCTAACATTGGGATAATAAAACACTTGCAAGGGCACCTCAAAAGGACACTTAACCATCAAAACTTTGAGTAGAAAGTACTTGACTGTTTGCTGTCCTAAAACAGCAGCAAAGGACAGTCACGAAGATAAAACTTAGAACCCAACAAGAGGTCAAAGACAGACCTGTTAGGCAGCCTCATAGTACCTCAGAAAATCTACAGTTTTGAAGAAGTTCTTTGGCAGATTTCGAGAGCTGGTTGAAGGGCTGAGTTGGAGATTGTTTGCACTGTATTTCTTCGGCAGATTTGGAGCTGTTTCAAGCGACATTTTAAAAATATCTTGGGTTGTTTGGGGGCTGTTTTTGGAGGTGATTGAAGGGTTCATTTCCAGATTTTTGTGGGCTGTTAGAGAGCTGTTTTTTCTGTTGCTAGGAGTTGGTCTTCTTCTCCAAATTTTGAAGGCTTGTGAAGGTATGTCAAGGCTGCTTTTCTTTTTATCTTTCTCTCTTTAAAATTGCTGTTTTTTTTCCATAGTAATTGATAATTCCTAGGGTTTTATTTGCAGATTTTTGTTTGATGGTGTAAAATTGACATGGCCCCTAAAGACAATAGGGATCCAACATGGGTTCATTGCTATTTGAATGAAGAGGGGAAAAACTATGCAACTACTATGGGAAGTTGGATAAAGGTGGGGGTACCCATAGGATAAAAGAACATTTAGCACATCAAAGAGGCCAAGTAAAACCTTGCAAAAAAGTCTTTGCCGAACTAAAAGCGGAGATGCAAGGTTTTCTTGAATCCCAACAAGTAGAAAAATCCAAGAATAAGAAGGTTTAAAGAAACATAGGGAAAAGTCAACTTGATGATGCTTTTCACAATGACCCTGTTGGTCCTATTCCTAGTTTTGAAGAATACTTCATTTTTCCTCTTGGACATAGAGATGAACATGTTTCTAGGCTTAGTGCATCCAATTTAAAGAGGGAACGTAAAGGGCTTGACTCTTTCTTTGTGCCGCACACCACCCTTGGTTCTCAACTCACCCTTGATGCTAAATGGAAGAAGATACAGAAGGATGCTGCTTGGGAATGCATTGCTAGATGGTGGCATGATGCAAACATACCTTTTAAGGCTACTTATTGTACATATTATCAACCTATGATAGATGCTATAGCTTCATGTGGTTTGGGCTTCAAGGGCTCTAGTTTTCATGATATCAGGGGGGCACTTTTACAAAATGAGGTCCAAAGAATAGATGAATACCTCATAGAGCTCAAGCATCCAAGGACTAAAACAAGGTGCATAATCATATCTAATGGATGGACTAAATCTGTGAATGCATTTGATCGGGTGAAGGATGCACAATTATTATTTTGTCTTTTGGATGAAGTAGTTGTGGAGATGGGGATTGAGAATGTTGTAGAGGTGATCATGAACAATGCCTCCAACTATGTTGTAGCGGGAACGATGTTGGAGGAAAAACACCCCACCTTTTGGTGGACTCCATGTGCAGCCTCTTGTTTGGATCTCTTGCTTGAGGATATTGGAAAAATTGAGTGGGTGAAGAATTATGTGGAGCAAGGAAAATTCATAACCAGGTACATCTTCAACCACACATGGGTTTTGAACCTTATGAGGAAAAACATGAGGGGTAGAGAGCTTGTTCAATCAACTATTACATGGTTTGCAACAAACTTTGTTTCATTGCAATCCATTGTTCAACAAAAAGCCAACTTGCAAAAGATGCTTTCTTGTGATGAATGGAATGCATCTCTATGGAACAAAAGGGCTGGAGGGAAAGAGGTGGTTGACAAAGTTATTGAAAAACGATTTTGGAAAAAGGCAGAAGTAATGGTGCTATTCAGTGAGCCTCTTGTGAAAGTGTTGAGAATGGTGGATGGTGATCAACTTGCCATCGGTTTTGTTTATGAGGCCATAGATCAGGCCAAATAGGTAATAAAGTCATCATATGGGGATAAAAGACTGAAGTATCTTCCTCTATGGAGAATCATTGATGAAAGATGGAACAAACAACTCCATAGACCTTTACATGCAACTGGCTACTACTTAAACCCAAGGTATGTAATTTCAAAGTTTCTAAGTTCCGTTATTCATTGCAAAAGCTTAGCCAAAGATTTGAATTCAATTGATGAATATTTTTTGTCTTTTGAACTTTGAAGGTACCATTATACAAAAGATTTCGAAGTTGATGGGGAAGTAAAATAGGGATGGTACAAATGCATTGAGCACATGGTCCCTGATCCCACAATACAATATGAGATACATAACAAACTCCCGCATTTCAATGAGAGTATTGGTGGCTTTGGCATGTTTATGGTTATACAAAGTAGAACAAAGGATCCACCGGGTAAGAAAGTTCAAAGTTTTCAAATTATATTATATATAGCAAAATTTGAGTCAAAGTTTCAACTTTCAAGTTCATTTGCTAAAGCTTCCTTGCCTTCAACTCTTTTGCATCTTTAGTGGTGGGAACATTTTGGTGGCTAGTTCCCCAATCTGCAAAAATTTGCAATTCAGATATTGAGCCAAACATGCAGTGCTTCTAGGTGTGAATGCAATTGGAGCATTTTTTAGCGTATACACACTAAGAAGCAAAACCGCTTGGAGCAAAAGCAATGGAATGATATGGTTTATGCTCGATACAACCTTAGGTTGAGGCACAACTAGTTGTTGAACAAAACCCTTGAATCAAGCAACATAATCTTGGATGACTTGATCCCTCATTAGAGTGGGTTGTGGAGAGTGAAGTACCAACATTTGAGAATGAAGACCTTTCTTGGATGTAGTTGGACCTGTTATCGCACAATTTGTAGAAGGGATAAAAGCTTGAGGTTTGAAGGCCAAATTGGTGTAACAGGAACCAATCCCACCCAATGTCACCACAATGGGATGGTTCTTTCTCTTTAGGGAGGTGAGGCCCAGGGGAGACGTCCCTGGTGACCTGGGGTTTCGAGAAGGCAAAACGGATTATAAGACAAGGATAAATTCCCCCCCTCGCAAGTCACCATCGAGCAGATAGTCCTGGCTAAACAACCAATAATAAAGTAAAACCCCAAAAGAAGTACACTTGCCAGGAACAAAGCAACAACAAACTGATATATGCAAGCTAGTATAATGGGTTAGTATTTCATATAAATAGATGACTATCTGATAAATATATAGGCAATTTAGCAATAAATATTGACGAAGTGAATGTTTATAAATAGCAATAAAAACTATGTCACTTCACCAATAAATGCTGGAACGATATGGCATTCAATGCAATAAATCACACTTCATTCAATTAATGCCTTTATTCACCATTCAATTGCTTATAAAACAAAACGTTTGTTGCACCAAGGTGTTAATAGCAGGAGAAAACGATAATATATAGGGTTAGAATGTTAGATCTAGGCTAGGGTTAGTTAGGTTAGGGTTTGATTCAAAGTGTTGAGAGTAGTTTTGATGAGGTTCACTTCAACGCATGAGGCTTTAGGATCAGTGCCTTAGGGTTAAATGGAGTCAATAGTGAAGGACGCAAGGGTTGAAGGAGGCAAGAATCAAAATGGTTAAGGACTAGAGGGAGAAGTTAGGAGGTGTTGCTAAGGCAAGGCCTTGAAATCAAAACCCTAGGGGAGAGAGGCTCACTCTGGTGTTGCTATGGCAAGGCCTCATGCTCTCTCCTCCTTCCTTAACTGGAATGGAAAAATGGCTAGTTGAAAGATAAAGCATAAAACCAAAACTAGAGGGTTTGGTGAAGCAAGTTGTTGCTACAGCAAGGCCTTTTCAGCAAACCCTAGAGAAAAACGACCCTAAGTGTAGTAGACCTAGGTTTAAGACGTCTCTCTCTTCTTGGTCTCTAGATAGTACGGCTAGCAATAAATGAAGAGAAAAAGAGGGTGTAGCTACGACTAGGCTCTCTCTTCTCTATCAATGGTTGAAAATTTCTCTATCAGGGGACATGAGACAAGGACCTACTTGTGTGCTTGTCACCTAGGGTTTTGTTCAACAAAATCATAAACACATGCAAGAAATTAAACTACAACCATTCATTCAAGAAGTTTTGCAGAAAAATATTTACAATTCACCAAGAAATATCAAATGCAAACCCTAGTTGTAACACCTTCCTTCAAGAGAAATGCCAAAACATGCCAAAATAATCCTCCTTCAACAAGTGCCCATCACTAGATCAGCCAATAACCCAAGAGAGGGCGCAAATTTCAGACCTCACTAATGAGTGAGTAAGTTGTGATGATAAAATGAAGGTAAAAATCCCTCATTTATACCATTCCATGACCTAATTTTATATTTTAGGTCATGTAAAAGGCTGACAAGGCCAAAATACCAGATCATATTGTTTTTACATTAAATTGTCAAATTAAAACCATAATCAAGATGAAAAGAGATAAAAGGCCCCTCTAAGGGGGACGTTAGTCCCTTCTAGGGCAAATGAAGCATCCTGGAGCAAAATGTTAGCCCTCCTTGGGCTTCTACAACCTGCCACTGCTGCCTAGTCTGCCTCCCAAGACGTTCAATAGGCTGGATGATGTCATGGTCATCAAGGGTGACGTCCCATGCTTTCCAAGGCCAACGTTCCACTGAAAAGGACTCAACCCCCTTAGGTCAAGCTGTGCCGAGGTGCCTCTGGTGGAACGTCCTCTTCTTCTACGGTGCAAAGCTCTTGATCCATCTCCGTCCTGTCTCTGCCCCCTGATGGGGTCTCAGCATCCCACCTGGTGGGCTCTTCAGCCCCATGGAGGTCCGAACTGATCATCTCCCCATGTGTACCGGTCCAAATGGTACATGTCCATCAGGCATGGTCCTGCACATCAAAAGCTACGCCCTCCATGGGCTCATCAGTCACAGGGATCATAGCAATGTCAATCACATTTCATCATCAATATTATTAAACATGTGCATAAAATCCCTAATACATTAGTCAGCAACTCAAAGACGTTACACAAGGCTACAATACAAGTCTGGAGAAAAGGACAAGGTGTCCTATTGGGCTAGTGTCCATAGAAGAAGGAAAGTTCCCAGAAGAAAACTTCATCCAAGCCATGTAAGTTGGTGATGTGGTCAGGGGATGTCCAAACATGTGGGTGCAGTGTGGGCTAAGGATGCAAAAAATGTTACCTTTGGGTGCCTTTGTAGAAGGCGAGCTGTACCTGTCATGGATGCATTTTTTTCCAAGCCCATTTTTTGCCTTTTATTCTTCACTCTTTTATTCTTTTATCTTTTATTGCCTTTTTTTGTTCAAGAGCTAATCAGGGGACACTACCCTAACGTGGTGACCAGTGGTGACAGCGTTACCCACAAGTATTTTCACAAAAATGAGAATGCTGGCTCGTGATGAGACCCCCTTTCCCTTGGCCATGCAACCAAGAGTCACTGCCCTGGTGTGGTGACCAACTAATGGCAATGTCATACTGTTAGATACCCATGGACCTAATAGGCTGGCTCATGATGAGACTCCCTATCCTCTGGTTTAGGCCTTGTTTTATTATTTTTCCGGGTCCCTCTTGTTTCTTGCTAAGAAGCATTTTATTGCTTTCTTGGGGATCCCTGGGCGAAGCATCTCGAGGTTTTATTTTTTTAGGCTTTTATGTTTTACCAGCTTGCTTTTACCTTTTGGGCCTTTAGCTCCTTCTTCCCACGAGATAAGGTGCAATCCTGAAAATAGGTCAACCCAATGTCTGGACAAGTGGAAAGGGATAGGTGAGCGAGAAGCAAGATGGAAAAGTGGTACTATGATGGGAGCGGACGATGGATTTTCAGAAATTCCCCCCAGTGGCAAACCAAAACCTACAGAGACAGGCTTGCTAGGGCACCCTGTCAATCTCCCCAAACATGGTCAAGTGGGAAAGTGTAAGATCCAAGCAGTTGTTAGAAATAAAAGGAATCAGATGCATACATTCAATGGTTTTGATGATCAAAGTGACACATACCATGATACCCGGACTAATTACCTCATGGAGCAAGAACCTTCTGTGACACAGGACCAAGCCAATGGTGATGGATGTTGCTGTTGCTGACAAGATAAAGATGCTGGAAGAAAGAAAAGGTGGGTCCTCCAGGGCCATGCTAAAGTGAATCCTGCTCTTGGTACTCCATGTCTAGGATTTGTGTGCCTCAAGACATGATCTCCTAGTTATCCCTGAAAGTGGGGGATAACAGGACCCATTTCCCCAGGAAGAGGTACCAGTGCCACTACCTTAAGGGCCAGGGGAATCAAGCCAGAATCCCACTATAGAGTCTAGTCATTCCGAGGAGGAGGAGAATGAGGATTTCGACGATTCTACCTAGTATTATGTCACTATGGTTACTCATTAGTACTATGTATTTTTTTGGACTCTAGAGGCCATTTAGAGCCTCTTTTTTTATGTATTTATGTTCAGAGATGTGTTGCACTTGGTGCTATTTTGGTTTTATGCACTCTTACTTGCTATATAAATAAAACACATTGCATATTTATGTATAAATGGTTTGGATTCATATGGATGCACATGAATATATGTGTTTTTTTTTTCAAAATTTAAATATTTTATGCCTTTTTGGTCGATCAGATTTTTTGTCTGGTTTTTTCCCAGTTTTTTTTCCGGTTCCAGTCCAGTTCACATTTTCGGGGTCGATCGGTTCGGTCACCGATCCGGTTCTGATAACACTGGTAATAGCTAGGCTTTTGCAATGATCTTTGAATTTTCTTTTCCTTTTCTCAGTGGAATCCTGCTAGAGAATTGGTTTTCAAGTTATCTATTGTCCGTAGGAACCCTAAAGGAGTTTTCACACAGGACTTATTATTATTATTATAGAAGGGGTACCTGCCATCAAGCTGGTTTTCAAGCACTCCACTGTTTTCTTATGCCACGTGGGGGTTTTCGTGATAAGATGACTATTATTATTATTATTACCTTAAATGGTGTTTCTTACACACCTAAGGCAGAGGTGCCTTCAATAAAATCCAGCTGTGGTTGCACTTTAGAAAGTCCTAGACTGCCTCATTGTTGGATAGTACTAGAGATCGCGACTATGCTTGGAAGTCTGCATGAATGATGCCTTCCCAAGCAAACAAAAGTACATGACAATCATTAAAGTTTGGAGGAAAGACGTCATGGACTTTCTAAACCCTTGGTCTTGCATGTCAACATCATAAACAAGAGAAACTGCATTGTCTTCATAGATGTACACATTTTCTTCCATTGATTCTTCTATTTGAGCTGATAAGTCTAATTCAATTATGTTATATTTTCTATCACTGAAAGGACAAAGTATAATGCAATTATGTTATGAAGAATGCGCCAATCAAGCAGCAAAGCAGAATTTACGCTGTACAGTAAGCTGTAATTTCTGTTTAGAGGCTGAGAATGACACAGAAACCTATGCAAAAAACTAATCTAATGTTGGCCACGTAATCAAATGAAACTATATGATGGAAACCTGCTGATTTAAATGGGAAGGAAAGAAATTACAGTGATAATTTATGACTGTCCTAGTGTACTAAGTGCTGTTTTTCAATGTATATTCTGAATTATTTTAGTATTTGTATGATTTTAAGGAACATAAATTAATAAAAAAGTAAATTTTCTCTCTGTTTCTGTGAAGAAATTAAAATTATAGCAAGATAATCTTTCTGTAATCGATCTAAAATAAAATGGAAATGAATTATATGCTCTCTTTAATATGCCTAAGATGCAGAGTGTTCATTGTTTTGATATAAAAATTCATTTTAAATGCGAAATCAAGAGATTGGAATCAGTAACCAGTGCTTTTTATGGAGTCAAAGAGAAATAGAAAACAATGGAAAGTGAATTGGGTGGAAGATAATCCGGGGCCTATTTCTCAAACCTTGTCAAGATCTATATCAATACACATGAAAGCCTCAGAAGATAGAATTTTGTACATAAAAAAACGGTAGTAGTCACTGTTACAGCTCATATTGTATGAAGTCCCACATTGTGATTTTCATCACATTTATGGATATTTGCTGCTGGTTCCTTGGAGCTTTTGGAACAACTTGTGGGGATTCATCTTCAAGGAACTCCGTTTCATTGCCCTGGATCATTTGATGGAGGTCTTTGATTGGAGGTGCTTCACTTGTCCTTGATTGGATGACTATGCTAGTTGGTT
>JASDQU010736569.1:218028-230611 GCA_032191745.1 Picea mariana
CCCCAAAAAAAAAAAAACTAGCCTTGGATGTTAGGAGTATTCGAACTCCCTGTTCTAGGGCTTCTTCTATGTTTACACAACTAGTGCAGCCCCAAGTACTTCTCTGATGACATTATCTATAACGTACCCAATACCCTTTGTGCACTCTAAGGATATGGTGTACTTCTTCAACACCCCCACCCCCTCAAAGAAAAAAGAAATCCACACCAATTTACTAAGGAACCGAACTCATTGTTATGTTATTAACTATTTACTATAAGCAGACATGACAGTACAAATTTATGCAACATAAATGTAACCATTTAATTATTCATGAAGCCATAAATCATAAATGTGGGCTAACACAGGTAGTCAGAAGAACAAACTAGAAATTAATTCAACCATAACATAACGATAACAATTAAGTATTAAAGTCAAAACAATTCACAAATGCATTTAAGAACACTTATCTATTTGGAACTGTCCAACAACTGTCAGCAGAAAAGGGGCATTCCACCCAACCTTAGGCTCACTACTACACCAATTCTCTCTGCAATAGAGACCAACCTCGAGTTGAGACTATGAATCCACATGGGGCACACTCTTCCTATGTTTGGCTCTAATTTCACTTTCCACAACCCAATTTCGAGGATCACAATCATTAATTACACCTACAGCAATTCCCAATCCACGGCCCTCTTCCCCATCAACCTACACAACCCAAGGAATGGGATCCCCTTCTCTGGTCAGCAATCCCTTAGACTATCCCACTTCCCTCTAGGGCTCAAGCATATGATGGCCATGAAATCTCATTGTTGGAATTCCAAGGAATTATCAGTTGTAGCTAATTCCCTCAATGACAGCCATTATCATTTTGTATAGCCACAATTCTCACTTAATTCATCATAATTGTAGCTTTCACAATTCGAATTCTACATATACACAACAATTTCTGCGAGGAGAATTTCCCCAATTCCCCAAATGAAGGACAGTTCGCAAGGTGAATTCCCAATTTGTGATCAGATTGCCTCTATGATAATGAAACGTCAATCCCCTTCAAACTCCCCTCTCAAACCATTAAAACCGAACAACCACACTCTAGTTCACTTGCATGGAAAAGAAGAGGCTTTTGGGTGCATGGTATGAAGTGGGCACATATCTCCTTCATGCACGAATTCCCCCCAAGGCCTAATTAAAACATAATTAGCTAAAAATCAAGGGCCATAATTAACTTTTACAAGACTTTGGGTTAAATCCCCTTACTAAGCGGTCATTTTCCTTTGCCTACTTAAGCCCCCTTGTCTTTCCCCTCTTGTGAAGTCTTAGCCTCCATTCCTTTTGTCCTTCTCTTCTACAATCGGCGATGTATTTTATTATCATTCAATGTCTGGTTACAATTTACATTTGTCGGCTTATAAGCATTCATAATCTACATAACATGATACTAAACCGGGGATAAAAGCGGGGGTATTACATTATCTAAATGCATAGGCCCCTTCACAATAGTGGATGACTTAGGATCATGTACTAATGAACTATAGTGATGAGCCTCCAATAAACCTAGATTGCCTATAAAGTTTCTAGAAGATACCACTATCTAGCTAGCATAGTTGCATCATCCTATGAACTACCTTTGCTCAACTTGAAAGCCATCATGACACGGTTATTCTACAATGGTCATGAGAATCTTGAAGGTTTGTTGATGATATTGTCCTTATATTTTCAAGGTATCAGTGAAACCATTTTGTTGCACTTGAATTTCAACATAATTGGTCACTAACCTACATTGGCATCAATGTTGGCATGAATAAAAAACAAGCCCATATACAACTTCCAAAATGGTGTTTTTTCTACAAACCATCCCTAAAAGTGTTTGGAGTGTTCCCATAACTAGCAATGAGAAAATTGTACATCTGCATACTATGATTCACTTGGACCAATAAACCTACACCTGAGATAAACGTCACAAACTTGAGAAAAGGCTATCATCACTTGTCTAGTCCACTAATTATGATTTACATGTGCCTTGTTTATTGAGGGGTTTCCTCTGTGCATTACTTCATTAGATGTACTAAACAAACTAGTGGTCAGTCAGCACTATAATTTCCCTCCTAATATAGCATATTTTAGTATACTCTTTAAAGTCGGTAACACATCACTAAAACAAGTTGACCCAATAAGTTTAGTAACCCTACAAAATAACCAAAGCATACCTGGACAGCAAAGCGACCAAACAAGTTTGCAAACCCTACAGACAACAAATTTGCATCATTAGAACATGTAAGACACAAGGATCCACTATAGCAATAAACTACAAGAATTGTTTTCTCTAAAAAGTGAATTCACGTCTAGGAAGCCAAGCTAATTCAAATAATACAAAAAGAATAATTGTTCATTGTTTACATTGCACCAAAATGAAAAGCTAATTAATTAAACTAACAATCATATTTCATGATTCAATAATAACTAATTGGGGGAGACAAACCAAACACAAACTAACATAAAATATGAACATGTAAGAAGCAAGGATCTACTATAGCAATAAAGTACACGAATTGTTTTCTCCAAAAAGTGAATTCACATCTAGGAGGCCAAGCTAATTCAAATAGTACAAAAAGAATAATTGTTCATTGTCTACAATACACAAAAATGAAAAGCTAATTCATTAAACTAACCATCATATTTCATCATTCAATAATACCTAATTGGGGGAGCAAACCAAATGCAAACTAACATAAAATGTGCATGATCTAGGACATGAAACCCATATATTGACTAAGACTCCACAAAAACCAGACTCCACAAGCACTTCATTACTTTTTATTCAAAATTTGACAAGATAAATGATTCGAATCAATAGCTTTGGGATATCTAACACAGCCAAGCCAAAAGGACATATACCCATACTTGGCAACAACACATTTGAGAGACATTATTAGTTTTTATTTATCATTGATTTCATTGGAAGCTATCCATGATAAGATTGTTAATGATGGAGAAAATGTGTTATTAATATACTATTATCTATCATTTCGAGGATACTCTACACATTATTTGTGAATATGGATTATGGATGGCTATTATAATATTATCTACCAGTGGATAGTTATGATAGTTGTCAAAGGCAAACAAAAATGGAAAAATACAACCACAAAGGAAAAGAGAAAAATGACAGGGTTTGTATTACTAGAAGAAATTCAATTTTTCCCATAGGAAGATATCCGTATATAAAGGCCTACTATATGGCTCTTAGCTTTATTGTTCCTACATTGCATGTATTGATGTAATAACAAATGCATGTGTCACAATGTCACAAACGCACACACACGCACACAAAACCTAATCTGAGCATGGCCATTACCTTCAAGTTTCAACACCCCTCCCCCCCCTTTAATGTTCACAAAGATCAAAATACAAAGCATCATATCCAACTATAGACCAAACTTCATGTTGAATCTTCCACGAAACCAAAATTGCTCTTACCCTTCATATTGGATGATGCTTGCACTTGTGATTTTCATCATAACACTTGTGAGTTCTTATCACAAGTTTTGAACTTTAAAGATGGCATCGTTGGCTCATTTGATGGACTGGAGGTACCTATGTGCTTTGGCTTAGGGATGTTGCTATCTTCTTTTGGTTGAGTTGATACTTTGGTGGTTGACTAGAAGGTATTGGATGAGATGTCCTCATGGTGTTCTGATTGATGAGTTGGCATGATCCTAATGGTTGACATATTAATGATGTAGTGTGTTCCCTTTCTTTGACATTGTTGACATGTTTGGAGTTTCAAGAAGGGTTTTTCCTAGCATTGAAACATTTATTTAACCCTTGACACATAGTATGGAACAGAAACCCATTAACTTAAGCTCTCCCTACGTTCCAAATCTTGATAATCAATGTTTGGTGTAATGATTAGACTAAACATTGTTTTTCCATGGTTTTCTACGGTTCATAAGATTATGATAATGAGGTGTTGATCTTCGTTGAGGTGGAGTGCCCTGTGTTGGTTTTTCATAAGCTAGGTTAAGCATGTAGTTCATTTAATTTCATCATGTCTTAACCATAAACAAGAATGTTGCAGCAACCAAGATCACAAGAAAAAACACCATGCACAAGAATACAAGATATATCCTGGGAAACCCTTCTCAAACAAGAGAGAAAAACCCAGCCAAATCCTTTGCTATATTCTTCAAGAGAAAGACCTTTCACCACCAAGAATGACTTAGCACACAAGAGGGTGCTTAAGCCCTAGAACACTAGCGCCCAAGAGAGGTGCGCACCTTTGCCAAAGAGAAATACTTGCTGAAATTTCCAAAACATGTGAGAAGGATATGATTCTACAATGGAGAATCATCTCCTACTTATATTAGACTTTGACTAATTTACAAGGGCTTCTATTGGCACAACAGGGCCGACCTCTCTAAGTCAAATATACTCATTATTATATTTATTATTATTATAATTAATATTCACAATATTAATTATCTTGTTTATGTTAATCATATTAACATAGGGCCGACCTGTACCCTTTACACAATAACTAGGGTTATAGGTAGGTCTGACTCTTGAACAATATATAGCAAAGGATCGGATACACCCACTAGTGCTCATCCACTAGGGGCACATCCATACAGATGCCATGGACCTGTTTCATTGCATTAAACAGATGAACCAGGTCTTCACACGTTCACATGTGCTCGTCCACAGGCACGTCCACTCTACAGATCTGCTTTCCCACTGCCACCAACAGGAGAATCATCTGGAGTCTTCTCGTCAACTCTGCTACTCAGAGGAGGCCATCACATCATTTTTATTTCTGTTCACATGATGATGTGCCCAGCGCTTTTGGGATTACCCACGTTCACATTGTGCTCAACCACAGGCACGTCCTAACTCAACAGATCGCTTTTCACCCGATAATCATCTGGAGTTCTTCTCACTCACGTCATGGAGGAGGTCATCTCTACGTTCCTGACTCTATCCCAGGCAGGAACCATGAACCCTTCATAGGGGCTTTNCACAATAACTAGGGTTATAGGTAGGTCTGACTCTTGAACAATATATAGCAAAGGATCGGATACACCCACTAGTGCTCATCCACTAGGGGCACATCCATACAGATGCCATGGACCTATTTCATTGCATTAAACAGATGAACCAGGTCTTCACACGTTCACATGTGCTCGTCCACAGGCACGTCCACTCTACAGATCTGCTTTCCCACTGCCACCAACAGGAGAATCATCTGGAGTCTTCTCGTCAACTCTGCTACTCTGAGGAGGCCATCACATCATTTTTATTTCTGTTCACATGATGATGTGCCCAGCGCTTTTGGGATTACCCACATTCACATTGTGCTCAACCACAGGCACGTCCTAACTCAACAGATCGCTTTTCACCCGATAATCATCTGGAGTTCTTCTCACTCACGTCATGGAGGAGGTCATCTCTACGTTCCTGACTCTATCCCAGGCAGGAACCATGAACCCTTCATAGGGGCTTTCTCTTAGGTTTGTAAGCTGAGAGAAAGGCTTCACATAGCTTCTATATTCCACATCTCACAGGTTTGTAAGCTGGAGGATGTCTCCCATAGTTGCATTCATCAATACTCCCTCTCAGCTAGGGAGGCATTCTTTATCATGCCAACTCTCACACAGATGAATTTTAAATTTTATCTTGGCTGGAGTTATCGGCACTCCCTCTCAACTAGGGAGCCATTCTTCACAAAGTTAATTTGGTGAAGATATCTGCAATTTGCTCATGTGTAGGAAGGTACTACATGAGTACGATTTTCCTCTGCATCTTATCTCTGAAATAAGGATGTTTCATCTCATTGTATTTCGATCCATCATGAAACACTCGGTTCTCAAGGAGCTTTTACACACGGCTTTTGGTCATCATCATGGGATCCATCTCATGGTCAAGTAAATTTGTTAGAAGCTTGTGAAGCCACATTGCTTCGCACACTTGATGCTTATATACTATGCCTCTGTGGTACTCAAGGCCACAGAGTTTCGTTTTATGCTACATCAGGAAACCATGGCAAACTTCACGGTAGAACATCAACTGGATGTGTTCTTTCGGTCCACTGTACTTTCTACTCAATCTGAATCGGTATATTGTGCAACCTCAGTTTCACACTGGAGGCATATCTCAGGCCATATCCAATTGTGCCTTGTATATATCTCAATACATGTTTTGTTGTTGTCTAGTGAGTCTGTCTTGGTTGACTCATGAAATGACTAGACACATTCACTGCATGGTATGAATTCAGTCTGGTGTTAACCAGGTACATTAGTGATCCAATCAGCTGTGGATCAGTCTCGTCTCTGTAAATGTGTTGACCTGCACAGAATAAGCTAAACAATGATACACACATTTGCTGAGAGAATTGAAAAAGGAGGAGAGAAAGAATGGAAAGAATTATCATTAACCATTGTGAATAATGAATAATTTACACATGATATACTCTGTATAACTCAATGAGTTCAACTTGAGGTGAACCAAGTCGCCATAGTGGTGGTCTAGAGTGATCTGGACACACACCAGCAGTTACGGGAGTGAACTACCACCTATTCTAGTCTCTCAGGCAGTTATGGGAGTGAACTGCCACCTAGTTGAGTTAACTAGTCAACTAGTCTTCAATTAACTAACTGGACAGAAAGTAGTGAGGAGTTAACTCAAGGAATCAAGGCTAATGCGCCACTTTGGTGATGATACCAAGGCAAGGTCAAATTAGCATGGTGATGATCCTAATGCAACATCTAAACTCAACTCAACTAGTCAAATTGAAGTGTGAATTGAAAGAGAATATTCTCCAGGTGGAATATTCTCTCCTAAAATATAGGAGACTGGATAATGACTAATTATGACTAATAAACAAATAAAAACCTTAGGAAAAAGAAATCCTAGGTGTGTGTGAAGTAACTCCAACACCCCCCCTGAACATCACTATGGTGAAAATAAAGATTGGGTGTCGCCAACGAGGCCATGTTAGGTTCCCAAGTACAAAAGATACACTGAAAATAAAGTGAGGAAAGAGGGAAAACCTCATGGGAAAACCCCCCCTCAAGGTACAATGTATGTAAAAAAAGAAGAACTGCAATTGCTAGGCAATTGTGTCCTTCACTCCAAGACGACCTCGCAGAGAATGGAATTTCTGCTCAGTGAAGGTCTTGGTGAAAATATCTGTCGTCTGTTTTGCTGAAGGACAAAACTATAAGTCGATGATCCCCTCGTGTACCAAGTCCTGGATGTAGTGCATGTGGATCTTGATGTGCTTCGTCCGCTGCCTCTGAACTGGATCTGTTCAGAACTTCAGAGTACTCTGGTTGTCACACCAGATGACAATCGACCGATGAAACTGAATGCCCAACTCATTGAGAAAATGTTGTAGCCACATAGCCTGAATGGTTATGTTAACTACCCCTCTGTACTCTGCCTCAACTAAAGATAGAGCAATGGCAACTTGCTTCTTGCTCGACCAACAGATAGGCCTGGAACCAAGACTGCGTGAGTAACCAGATGTGGACTTGCGATCAATGCTATCGCCAGCCCAGTCAAAATCAGTAAAACCAATGAGATCTAATGTAGAGTCTGTTGCATAATGAATCTCAAAGGTGATGGTGCCCTGTACGTATCGAAGGATACGCTTTGCAGCTTTCCAATGTAGCTCATGCGACTCCTGCATGAACCTAGAAACCGTGCCAACTGCATATGAGAGGTCTGGTCTGGAGTGTGTGAGATACAAAAAGCTCCCCACTAGCTGTCTATACAATGTGCTGTCAACCAATGGAGTCTCCCCGCCATCCTCAAGTTTGACTCCTGATGGGAAAGGAGTCGGAGCAGACTTGCAGTCTGTCATGTGAAATCTCTCAAGGAGATCTCGTGCATACTTGGCTTGAGACAGTTTGATGCCCGATGCATCCTGACTTATCTCAAGTCCAAGAAAGAAGTGTAGCGAACCCATGTCCGTCATCAAAAACTTGTCATGAAGAATCCTCTTGATTGCAGCTATCGCTGAAGCCGAGCAACCGGTGATCAGCAAATCATCGACATACAGAACTAAAAATAGAAGTGAATCAGCCGTCCTGAGCATGTATACATTCGGGTCTGATTTACAACGTACAAAGTTCTGTGACAACAGGTAGGAGTCCATCTTGGCATACCATGCCCTCGGAGCCTGCTTGAGGCCATAAAGTGACTTCTTCAGTCAACAGACCAAAGATGAGTCCTGCATAAATCCCTGGGGTTGCTCCATGTAGATCTCCTCAGAGAGATCACCATGAAGAAATGTATTCTTCACGTCCATCTGATGGACTTCCCATCCCTTGGTTGCCGCAATGGCAAGTGCCAATCGTATGGAATACATCTTCGCCACTGGAGCGAAGGTCTCATCATAGTCAATACCATGAACCTGCTGAAAGCCTTTGGCGACAAGCCTGGCTTTGTATCTGCTGATCTGTCCATCCGTTGAGCTCTTGGTCCTGTAGACCCATCTGCATCTGACAAGTTTCCTCCCAGAAGGAAGGGGAACCAGATCCCAAGTCTGGTTCTCGAGGAGGGAGTTGTACTCCTCCTGCATGGTGGATTTCCAGCAGCCTCGCCATAAGACTGTGGATCTGAAGACTGAACCAAGAAAGGATGCTTGGAAGGCAATGGTTCAGTGGCAGTGAGTGCAATAAGAGGCTCCTCGAAATCAGATCGAGTCCTCCTAGTATCGACTGGATCACCTACGAGATCCCCTGCATCCTGAAGAGTAGTTTGTGCCCACTTGGGCCTCTGATCTGGCTCTGCAAATGCATCTGGATGCTCTGACTCTGCATCTGACTGTGCTGACTCTGAATCTGAATCTGAATCCTCTGAGTCCTCTGAATCAGAACTCTCATCTGAAGAAGAGTCGGCATGTGCATGCTCATCATCTCGGACAGGTGTAAGAGTAAAGGTGTCTGCATGCGGCTGTTGAGGTACATGCAAGACACTTTCCTCGAATTGGACACTACGCTCAATGATGAGCCGGTCCAAGGAAAGATCAATAAGCCGATATCCCTTCACACCGTCAGGGTATCCAACAAAAATGCACTCAGTGCTCTATGGATCAAGTGCCTTCCTCTTTTCAGAGGGAATGCGGGCCCATGCACGAGAACCAAAAATGCGAAAGTGGGTCACTTCCGGTTTGAGGCCGCTCCAAGCCTCGTAGGGGGTCTTATCCTTGACAGATCTATGGGGAGATCTATTTTGGATGTATGTTGCACAGTTAAGTGCTTTGGCCCATAGTCTCTGTGGTAGTGACTTTGCATGCAACATGCAAGATGCCATCTCCTTTAGAGATCTGTTTTTCCGCTCGGCAACTCTGTTTTGTTGCGGAGTGTAGGGAACTGTATGTTGCAACTGAATCCTTGCCTCATGGCAAAGATTATGAATCTCATGATTCACATACTCTCCCTCGTTATCAGTTTGGAGGATTTTGATCTTCTTTCCAGACTGTGTCTCAACCAAAGCTTTGAAATCTTTGAGGTGTTGAAAGACCTCGGATTTTTGCTTGAGAAAGTAGATCCAAGTAAAACGTGAGAAATCATCAACAAAAATGAGAACAAACCTCGCTTTGCTGATCAATGGATGCGGAAAAGGACCCATGAGGTCACTGTGGATCAGATCTAAAGGTGCGGAAGCTTGTTGAGACTTTCCTTTGTCGAATTTCTCTTGAGGGTGTTTTCCGAGAACACATCCCTCACATACTCCCTTGGAGAAATGGATGTCTGGTAGACCATCAACTAATCTATACTTGCTAAGTTGTTGCATGTATCTAAAATTCAAATGTCCAAACCTTTCGTGCCATATCCTACTACTTTCATCAGCATGAGTAAGCAATAAAGCAGAATCAGGTTCAATGAATTCAGAAAATGTATACAATCTAGACTGATGATTTACCTCACCGGTAGCAACCCTGGAGTTGGTTTGCATGTCGTAGATGTCCACAGCATTTGGTGTGAATATGACTTTATTTCCGGTGTCGGAATTCGTCATCTGATACATGGAGAGAAGGTTGACAAAAAGCTTGGGAACATGCAACACGTTCTCGAAGCTTTCGTTGGTGAGTTCAATCCTTCCTTTGTCGGTGACTTCGACAGAAGAGTTATCCCCCATCAGAATAGGAGGACCTCTGCATGCATCCAAAGAAGAATAGACTGCTTCTGAGGCGGCCATGTGATGTGATGCTCTTGAATCTACGATCCAAGCATCGGGAGAGGAGTTGATGGCAATCAACGCATGGCTAGAATTGTCTTTCTTGGAATTCGGATCTTCTGGCTTCTTCTTCTTTGCACCCTCGGGGATGCAATCTCCAAGGTTGTTTTGTTGAAGTATCTGAGACATTAGATCTATTTGCTTTTGCATGCATGGGGATTCAGAATGGAATCCTTTGTGACAGTACGTGCATTTCTCTCCTTTTCTTCCCTTTTCTCCTTTGGATCCGGAGGTATCGGTGAAGGGTTTTGTGTACCCTTCCTTCTTCGTATGTGCATGAGATTTCCGCTTATCTTTATCTTTAGATTTCTAATATTTGTGGCTGCCATCATGCACAGTGAGTGCATGCGACCTTGGGCCTTTGATTGCACCCATGTTGATGAGCTTGGTTTGCTCTTGTGTCAAGGATTCGACAAAGTCCTCAAGAGAAGGCATCTTCCAGGTGGCTACAGAGGCGAATCTGACAGTATGGAATGTGGATACGAATACAGAGAATTCAGGTCCAAGCTTGGAGAGAATGGTGAGAACCATTTGTTTCTCCTCCTTCGATTTATCAACCCCACAAGCTTTGAGTTGCGACAGTAAATCCTTGAATTTTGTAAAGAAATCTTGGATATTCTCGAAGGTTTTTGGATCCAATGTAAGCAACTCCACCTCCAGCATGTGTCCCCTCATCTCATCCTGTTTGCCAAAGAGCCCTTCCAAGATGGTCCAGGCTTCATTGGGAGTTTTACAAGAAGATATATGAAAAAGGAGATTGGGAGAAATAAGACTCCAAATTGTTACGAGTGCCTCATCCATGCGATTTAAGTACTTGGATTTTTCTATGGCCGATGTCGGTTCTGTATCTGTGTTCGTGGATAACCTATACAACCCTCTGGATCGGAGATGTATGGCTATTTTCTCCTTCCATGCAAAATAGTTGTAAGGTGTAAGAATGAATTCTTTTTGAAATTCCATCTTTCCGTTGTCTTCAATCTTTTGTACCTGCAAAAATTTTGGTGTAGTTTTTGCTTATTAGTATGTCGACTCTGATACCATGTAAATGTGTTGACCTGCACAGAATAGATCTAGCTAAACAATGATACACACATTTGCAGAGAGAATTGAAAAAGAAGAAGAAGGAGAGAAAGAATGGAAAGAATTCTCATTAACCGTTGTGAATAATGAATAATTTACACATGATATACTCTGTATAACTCAATGAGTTCGACTTGAGGTGAACCAAGTTGCCATAGTGGTGGTCTAGAGTGATCTGGACACACACCAACAGTTACGGGAGTGAACTGCCACCTATTCTAGTCTCTCAGGCAGTTACGGGAGTGAATTGCCACCTAGTTGACTTAACTAGTCAACTAGTCTTCAGTTAACTGACTGAATAGAAACTAGTGAGGAGTTAACTCAAGGAATCAAGGCTAATGCGCCACTTTGGTGATGATACCAAGGCAAGGTCGAATTAGCATGGTGATGATCCCAATGTTGCATGATGATGATCCCAATGCAACATCTAAACTCAACTCAACTAGTCAAACTGAAGTGTGAACTGAAAAAGAATATTCTCCAGGTGGAATATTCTCTCCTAAAATATAGGAGACTGGATAATGACTAATTATGACTAATAAACAAATAAAAACCTTAGGAAAAAGAAATCCTAGGTGTGTGTGAAGTAACTCCAACAGTCTCCAACACTGTAGGGGTCTGGATCAGCAACACTATTGCTGAAATCCAAACTCATCAAGAATCTATCTATCTGATATAGTTTCCAACTCATGGATGGTAGTACGGATGGAAGTGTATCGATTCACTGGGTCAAGTGTCTCATCATAGACAACTCCCTCTGTTTATGAGAAACCTTTGTCTATGGATCTTGTTTGTATTTCTTGATACTTCCATCAGTTGATGCTTGATCTTATAGATCCACTTGGAAGTTACCACAGACTTCTCTTTCTGGTCCCAGAATAATATCTTATGCATCATTCTTTAAGATATATTGGTTTTCTTCTGTTATGGCATCTTGCCATACCGATTCTCTTGTTGCTTCTCTAAGACAAGGACTCTCAGCATTAATGAAGTGGCTCATGATTAAAGGACAGCTCGAAAATCTCTTTTGCTTTTCTCGGAATGTGTCTTGAGAGGCTTGTATGTTTCTCTGCCTCTTGCAGAGTGAATCTAGGTAGGGCATTTTATGCCTTACTGCAGTATCTCTGAACATATCAACTGGAAATCCTGGAAAACCTGGAGTAATGTTTGTCTCCCTCTGAATTGCTGAAGGGGGAGAAGGTATTGTCTCACTGTCAATCTCCATCCGAGATTCTCTGGTTCTTTGTAAAACTATCTCTTCTTAAAGGACAACATC
>JASDQU010736569.1:230661-277679 GCA_032191745.1 Picea mariana
TGTCTCAATCTGTCTCTTACTAGAGATGTCTTTGAAGATTCATTGTATCCTTTCTTCCTAAAGGATCTAGCTTGGACTTCTTCTCTTTGGGTACATGAATGTATATGGTCATGTACATAGTCTGCTTCATATCTCATCTAATATGTTGCCTTCTACAACCTTCACTATGGCTTCCGCAAGGTTATCACATGTGACTTGAACAAGGTCAACAAGACAGCAAGCAGGAATAATACTCTTTTGATAATAGCAGATAAAACAATAACACGAATAATCATTCCAGTAGCTCCTTTAGAGCTATCACTTGTGACCTGTCTTAAGCAAAGATCAAAAGTAAGAAATACAATATGAAATGAGGTCAACACTCTTCTAGTGTTGTGATCAAACATTCCTCCATGGTAACCTGGGATCAACACAAGAAGTTTCTCCTAGAGGAGATGTTAGTTGTATCTGTTACATTAAGCATTTATCTCAATATGCTCACATGCTACCAAGTATAATACTTTACAAAGACTGCTACCTCAACTATAGTGTTTAATTGTAAGGGGTAGTAATCAACTTTGTCATGTGTAATTTTGAATCTTATCAGCTTAATTAATCAAACCTGGAACCTGGAGTCTTGTCCTCAAGAATAAGTGTTCGTTGCTTTTCTTCCAAGTCTCCTTCACTGAAGATGACAAGTGCTTTCTTCAACCTGTCTTTTGTACTAGGACAATATGCTATCTTGATAGAAGGTTGGGTTAGAGAATAAACTCTATGATCTCAACTTTAATCCATCTAATACCTTGACTTTAATTTTGACCAAAGGTTAGCATGATGGTCATAGCTTCAACATGCAACCTAGATCAAAATAATGTCATAACAAATAGATGCATATCATAATAATCAAACCTGGTTTGCAATATTCCTCTGAATGTGTTGGATCTTGAGATCCTTATGGATCTATGGCAAGAGATCCCTTCTCCGACAAATACCCTTTAAAGCTTTAACAGTTTAAACATATGTGAGTACATACCTCTGATAGCATTGGCAGGTAGTGGTACCCTCTGGTAGCAGCGGTAATAATTACCAACTCTTAAGAATTTCAAGGGTGACTGCAACTGGTACTACAACTGATACTTCAACGAATACTGCAACTGCAACTTATTCTGAAACTGCAATTGCAACTACAACTTAGGGTTTTATGAGGAAACCCTAATTTTTCAAACTTCAAAATTTTAAATTCTGATCCAGTGGCTAGATGCGTTGAGTTGAGGCCCCCTCAAACTTGACCAGCGGATTTCCAGGTTGGTGCTTTTGGTTTTCTGGTACTTTTGGTTTTCTAGTACTTCTGATACTTTTGGTTTCCTGGTACTTCTAGTACTGGTGAAAACTAGGGTTTCACTTTCTAGGAGATCTACCCACTGAAAAGGTGCGTTGAAGGTGCCAGAGAGTTCCTTGGGTGAGGGCACACTTTTCTAGATGGTTTTGAGGTTGAAAATCTTCTTCAATAAAAAGCCCTAATTTTCTTGTACGACAACAGTGACGTTTCTCCTTTTCTCGTGAAAGAAACTTGGGCAATGGGTTCTTTCAAGACCTATGCTCTGATACCATGTTGGTTTTTCATAAGCTAGGTTAAGCATGTAGTTCATTTAATTTCATCATGTCTTAACCATAAACAAGAATGTTGCAGCAACCAAGATCACAAGAAGAAACACCATGCACAAGAACACAAGATATATCCTGGGAAGCCCTTCTCAAACAAGGGAGAAAAACCCAGCCAAATCCTTTGCTATATTCTTCAAGAAAAAGACCTTTCACCACCAAGAATGACTTAGCACACAAGAGGGTGCTTAAGCCTAGAACACTAGCGCCCAAGAGAGGTGTGCACCTTTGCCAAAGAAAAGTACTTGCTGAAATTTCCAAAACATATGAGAAGGATATGATTCTACAATGGAGAATCATCTCCTACTTATATTAGACTTTGACTAATTTACAAGGGCTTCTATTGGCACAACAGGGCCGACCTCTCTAAGTCAAATATACTCATTATTATATTTATTATTATTATAATTAATATTCACATTATTAATTATCTTGTTTATGTTAATCATATTAACATAGGGCCGACCTGTACCCTTTACACAATAACTAGGGTTATAGGTAGGTCTAACTCTTGAACAATATATAGCAAAGGATCCAATACACCCACTAGTGCTCATCCACTAGGGGCACATCCATAGGGATGCCATGGACCTGTTTCACTTCATTACATAGATGAACCAAGTCATCACACGTTCCCCTGTGCTCGTCCACGGGCACGTCCACTCTACGGATCTGCTTTCCCACTGCCACCAACAGGAGAATCATCTGGAGTCTTCTCGTCAACTCTGTTGCTCAAAGGAGGCCATCACATCATCTTTATTTATGTTCACATGATGATGTTCCCAACACTTTTGGGATTTCCCACGTTCACCTTGTGCTCAGCCACAGGCACGTCCTAACTCAACAAATCGCTTTTCACCCGGATAATCATCTGGAGTTCTTCTCACTCACGTCATGGAGGAGGTCATCTCTACGTTCCTGACTCTGTCCCAGGCAGGAACCACGAACCCTTCATAGGGGCTTTCTCTCATGTTTGTAAGCTGAGAGAAAGGCTTCACATAGCTGCTATGTTCCACATCTCACAGATTTGTAAGCTGGAGGATGTCTCCCATAGCTGCATTCATCAACACCCTGGGACTTTGGATGGCATATTACCTATGGTTTTCACTTTTGAAGCATTGACATTACTCTCAATGTGAAGACCTTGGCATAATTATCTCTTTTCAGATGGTTCCATACATTTTAGTTGTTAATGTTTGGACTGGATGTTTCTAGTGTGAGCACCCTAGCTCATATGGGTTGTGATCACACTTGAATAAGTGCATGTAAAACATGAATATCAACCCCCAGATGGAGCGCTCACCTTGATGCACACATGTTGATGCGGATCACATTGTTTTCTTGTGTGGAGGCACCATCTCCTTGGGCTAGGAATTCATTGCATTGATTTGGTCAAACTTAATAGGAGGGAGTGGAGAAAGTTTATATTCATTGGATCTATCCACTTGCACAAGTTTTGAGAAGTTTTTAACCACCTTTGAGCATATATAATTATTATTTGGAGGAGTTGGTTTTGTCAAACTTAGGAATATGATTACACATCGGAGGAAGCACTTTTCTATTTTTGGGAAGTTGATGAAGTTCCCAAGAGCTTTGACCTATTGTGCATGTGAAACACTCAACCTACTTGGCACTTTGCACATTTCTCTAGGTCACCCTCTTGTGTACATGGTTCAAGAAAATCAACACATGGTTTTGCAAATCAAGTCATGGTATTGGCTCATCATTTGAAGATTATTTATGAAGTTAACCACCTTGCACATTCTTCTAGGACAAGTTGGTTATGGCATGTGGAGGATTCATGAAGGTGAACACATGGATCTAACCACCTTAGCACATTTCTCTAGGGTGCACCCCTACTCAAGGAATACTATATTTTTTTCCTTGTCAAAGTAGTTACACATGAACTTTTTTCAAAGGTTGCTCAAAGGTTATTTTATTCTTGGTTAAGTCCCCCTTTGCACACGCACGGATGGTTGTTACACATTGAAAAGCATGGTATTGGGTTGGTTGAGGTGTTCTAGTTTTGAGGGGTTTGCTGCACATTTATTGAGGAAAGGCTACTATTTTATTGGGGTCAAAACCCCAATTCGCCCACACTTGTAACATTTTTCACACATGGGAGATCATTCCTGAAGAGCACACATGTGAAGGCATTTATCATTTCTTGGAGGTGGTTACATGGTCAAAACCACTTAGAGGATGCAGCCCCCTTTGTTTTGCTATTCTTGGAGGGTGTTGTTTAACCAACTTCACTATTTTATTCATTGTTGACTTGTCTCATGGAGTTGGTTACATAAGAGCATTACTATATTGATTTCTTTAGATATTTATTGATTCTTCTTAAGGAAGAAGAGAATCTTAACAACCCATTGCTACTTTTAGTAACGAAGTTGTTGATAAGGATATTTTATTGTTATTCCTGGAAAACTAATAGATCTAGTAAACCAAATGCTTCTTTATTACTGAGAGATACAGCAAAAACCTATAAAAGGGTTTGCTCTCTCCATTTGATCTAGGGGTGGATTTGAGGAGCTCTCCCCTACTGAGATTTTGCTAAGTATCTTAAAGACAATCAAGACTTTAAGTTTTCTTCTACTATTGTGGCATATGAGCTTGGGTTCAATTCTTGAAGACTATGGCTGGAAATTACTTGCATGGAATGTATGTGGATGGGCTGAAAATATAGGTAACACTATTCCTAATCAAGAAGATCGTGTTGAGAATTATAGCTCGGACACGAACTTCCACACAAGTTTAGTGTGAACGAGCAGAAAATAGTTCGAGAGATTTCCAAAACGTATATCTATTTAGCAATTTACTATAGTAAAAGAAGTGAAAGTCTTATATTTAGCTCTTAAGTCTAAAAAGAGTGGATCTCATGCATGCATTACTTAGACTAGGAGTAAACTCAAAAATAGATTAGGTTTTTGTCTCAGCTAAAACTATAAAGACAAATCTAGATAGAGAGTGAACATAAACAAGAACAGTTGAGCAAGTTGAGCAACAGAGAGAGAGAGAGAGAGAGAGTAGGAAGCTGGAAAACATGCACTTCTGAGCAGCATACAATCCCGTATAGGGATTCATACAGTTACATACAATCCCATACAGTAATTCGTACAATCGTACTGACAAGACCCTATAGATCCATAAAGTCGGCTATATAGTCCATACAACCAGGCCGTATTTCTTAGGCAGATTGTTCCGCAAAGTTCAGGGTGATTTCAGTAACCATGCAATTGCTTGGTTTTGGCATCTTGTAGACGTTTCCTTGTAAGTTTTTTCGAAAGAATGAAAAGTTGGATTGAAGGAAGAATTACCTGTGTATGTGCGAAATTGATTTTATGCTTCCACTATTTAATTAGCAACAATTATGTGATTGATGATATGGTCCAAAATTTAGTTTTAGCATTAATTAAATTCAGCAATTTACTTGGTTAAATGAGATCATAAGGACTTTAGTCATATCTAGGCTTGGAATTTTCACATGGTATTAGAGCTAGATCTTTGATGAATATTCTCAGGGATTTGTAGCGGTAAATCTATTGTCATGAAGAAGGACTAGCAGTTAGAGGGTTTCAAAGATTTATTTTCAGATTTGGGACTTTGTGCAATAGATCTCAAATATAGCAGCAACATGCCTCAAGTTTCAAGATAGATTGGATGGTGCCTTGAATTTCTTATCATGGAGGGCAAGGGTTACACTCTGACTAGAAGAGAATGATCTCTGGGATAATGTCAAGGACGTTGTGACTCTACTTATAGATCCACCACAGTGGGAAACTCACAAAAAAAGGGAAGTCAAGCCCAGGCGAATGATCTTGGATGCCATAAAGGATCATTTGATCCCTCGCATATTCAAGAAGAAAACAACAAAGGAGATGTTCAAAGTCCTGGTAACTCTCTACCAAAGTAAGAAATTCAACAGGAAGATGATATTGTGAAACAAACTCAGATCCATAGTGATGACTAGGTCAAACTCGATCGTCAGTTACTTTATGAATGTCGCACAAGTTCATGATCAGCTTGTAGCAATTGGGCAAAAGATTGCAAATCCATAACTAGTGAACATGGCACTGAATGGACTCCCAACTTCATGGGTACCATTTGTCAAAGGTATTTGGACTCAAAAGAACCATCCTAACTTTCAGAGGCTTCAGGATTATTGTATCCAATAGGGGACCCGGACGGAGTCAAAAGCCAACAAGAAGGGTGGTGATGAATATCTAGCTCTATTTGGTCAATCAAATAAGGGCAAAGGTAAAGGACCCAGCAAGGTAAGGCAAAGAGTGAGGAGTCAAGCTCACGACTAGGAATGGACTTGAGTAAAGTCAAGTGCTTTATTTGTCATAAGCACCTTCATCATGCATCATAATGTCCAAAGAGGAAGAAGGGTAAAGGGGAGCGGCAGTAGACACAAGTAGCAACCTGCAAAAACTCAAAAGAACAAGTTCACTGCCAAGTTCAAGACAGATTTCTCGTTCATATCTTTCCTTTCTACCAGCATGATTCAAAGGAATGCATGGTCTATGGACAATGGGGCATTTTAACATATGACATCATCCCAACATTTGTTTTCTAGTCTAAAGCATTAGGACTGAAAAGTATAAGTTGAGCTTGGTTATGATGCCAACTACTCAGTAGCAGGAGTTGGCATTATTCCCTTCCAGCTCAAGTTAGGTAATTCTTTAGAATTTTACAATGTCTTGTTTGTACCAAGTCTAAGGAAGAACTTGCTTCAATTTCAATTATGGAAGATAAGGGCTTTGCAATGGAATGCAAGAACCAACAAGTCGTCATCAGACTAAGGGAAACTAGCCTGAATATAGCTTAGCTAATAGGGGTTAGAGAATATAAGTTGTACAAGTTGCAGGGTGAACCTCTTCGAGCCTTGGTACATAAGAGTTATGGCACAAGAGGATGGCGCACCTACATCATAGGACATTTCTTATTCTGAGGGAGATAGTTGTAGGTCTTCCAGAGTTCAATATTTGAGCAGCATGGTGTATGTAGAGGGTGCACGCTTGGCAAGCATGCCGAGACTACTTTCCCAAGCAGCAAGCATAGGTCTAAGGAGATTCTAGAGCTAGTGACAAAGGATGAGGAGCAGGATGCTCCAAAGGTTGAGCTTGGGTCACCGATGATTTCCAAAGTAGGACAACAGGCTTTAGGTGGAGGGGGGAAATTGTAGCCCCTTCCACTTTTATCAAGAGACCTCGATGATTCGCTCAGACATTGAGTGATGCTCAAGAGCATGTTGACACTCCTAGAAGCACATCCAAAGAGAGCGAACCTCCGAAGAAGTTTCCAGACTATATGGCATTGATGAGCAACATTTTAGATTCTAAGCCTTCCAGTTTTTAGGAGGAAGCAAACTAGCAGGTATGGCAGGATACCATGGTAGAAGAGTACACCTCCATCAAGAACAATGATGTTTGGGACTTAATGCCAAGACCACAAAGTAAGTCATTTGTGAGTTCTAGTTGGCTCTACAAGATCAAGCATGTTGCAAATGGCAACATTGAGAAGTTCAAAGTCAGGTTTGTGGCAAGAGGGTTCTCCCAAAGAGAGGAAGTGCACTACGAGGAGACATTTTCTCCAATCACTAGGTACACTTCCATTAGAGCATTTATGTCCTTGGTTTCATTTATTGGATGGAGGATACATCAGATGGATGTGAAGACAGCTTTCCTTAATGGGATCATTGAGGAAGAAGTGTACACAAAGCAGCCTCAGGGATTTGAAGAAAGTGTGAAGGAGTCCCAAGTTTGTTTTGCAGTGAACACCTAAAGTCAGTTCATAGTGGAGCCAAGGCAAAAGCATGGGGTAACAGCAAAACATGTACTCAAATATTTGAGGGGCATAATGGAGTATGGTCTAAGATATCTTGGAGATGGTGAAGTGAAGTTGCAAGGGCATACATACTCAAATTGCGTAGGTAGCGCAACAGACAAAAAGAGTACATCAGGTTGTCGCTTTAGCTTGGGATCAATGATGGTATCCTAATTTAGCAAGAAGCAGACATCTGTAGCAATTAGCTCAAAAGAGAGAAAAGATCACTTCATATGAGACAGGATTTAGACAAGGGCAGTGAAAGTCTAATACATTCCATGAATCTACAAGTAGTTGATATTATGGCCACGCCCTTAGCAAGAGGGAATTTTGAAGCATTCAGAGACAAACTTAGATTGGTGGAGAATTCCATCCTTGCTAAGAAGGAATGTTCAGAATTATAGCTCAGACGAGAACTTTCACACGAGTTCAGTGTGAATGTGCAAACAGTTTGAGATATTTTCAAAAAGTAATTCTATTTTGGAATTCACCTTATAAGAAAGTGAAAGTCTTACATTTAGCTATTAAGTCTAAAAAAAGTGTATCTCGTGCATGCATGACTTAGACTAGAAGTAAACTCAAAAACAGATTATGGTTTTGGTCTCAGCTAAAAGTATAAAGACAGGTTAAGATAGAGAGTGAACACACACAATAAAAGTTGGGCAAGTTAAGAGATAGAGAGAGGGAGAGAGAGAGACGGCAGGGACCCAAGAAAGAGGCATTTTCAAGCAACGTACAGTCTCATACGGTGTTAGGTAGCTAGAGAGGTAGTTGGGGGACCCAAAGGGCCCATAGTGATAATAGTGTAGGTCATTCAATGTAAGGTGGACTAGGTCCACTATATTATTAAATAAGGCCCACTATGGTAGTTAAATATAATAAATGTAAGAGGGCCTTTTAGACAGTTCTACTTCTAAAAGATTCATCCTCTAGAATGTTCTCAGGTGATGGTAGCACTATATAAAGGGGTTCAAGCAATGTAATGGGACATGAAGAGAAGTATGACCCCTCAAAAAGGCAAGTGAACAAGAGAGTATCCCTTCCATAATAGGATATGTTGTATGGTGTTGCCCTACCTCAAGGGTTTTCTTATAATAAAAGTTTGGTTTCTTTTATATTGTTCCTTGGATCTATTGTGATATTTCTATATTCAGTCTTTGGTACTTAACATATGGGGATCCGTATACATCCATACATCCATACGGAACAATTATGTATAGTCATACGAACATGACCGTACCGATAGACCGTGCAGTCTATATAGCTATATAGCAAGTTGTACTTCTCGGACAAGTTATTCCACTCAATTTAGGGTGATTTTGATAACCATGCAACGAGTCGATTTTGGTAGTAGCTTCTAAAGGTTTCCTTGTAAGTTTTTTCGAAGGAACAAAAATTTGATTTGAAGGAATAATTACATGTGTATATGTGAAATTGATTTTATGCTTCCACTATTTAATTTCCAGCTATGCTCTGAAATCTAATTTCAGCATTAATTAAAATTCGGCAATTTACTTGATTAATTGAGATCATAAGGACTTTAGTTATTAGGCTTGGAATTTTCACAGATTGGTCCTTTATTTAGAAGAGGTAATGTGTGGTTTATTCCCCTCTAGGCTCTAAGCCTTTGTGTCTTGTTGTTGAAATTTGTTCATGTGTACCTTTCTTCTCAATTTGGGTTAGTTGCATATTTACATATCCTTCAATGAACACACCCTCTCCTACCTATTTAGAATTACTCCTTAAATCGCATATTCATAATTAATTTTCTGCACTTGGTGGACAGCAAGAATGATTTGTTTATAGGTTCTTAATTCAAGCTACATTCACGCTTGATCTCTTAGTTGTTCTTACCCCCCCATGCCTAGGGGTAACTAGAGGAGGTCATGTCTCATGACCTGCAATGGAGAACATGAACCTGACCATGATGATGATCAGCATGTCCACAGATGGCAGCCCAACAGCCCCCCTCACTCACCTTTGCAACTACAGGTCAACCAAGGTTCATCGCATTCAAGCAAACCTAGAGTATGGGAGATGATAAGCCATCGTCACCATGAGGTATGTTAGTCCTTTTGCGCAAAGTGTTGTGCTTAATTTATCCTGGGAAACCCTTCTTCTCAAGGGAAGAAAACCCAGTAACCTTTCACTAGAATATTTGTCCAAGAGAAGATCCAAGGCCAAAAGAAAAATAGCGCTAGTCTCCAAAGATAGCGCACTAGCCCAAGAGAGTGAAGATAACCAAGAGAGAATGATCCAAAGTGATGATCTCCAAATGGGAGATGGCTCTCTATATATACAATTCCATCATGTGAACTGTCACATCCAAGTGGTGCCACTCAACAGGGTCGACTTGGTCTTCTAGGTCTTCTGTGCAAGGCTTAGGCCTTCTTCCTTCTCTGAAGTCATAGTGAAAGGTCTCCTCCATCACGTCACACATGGCTACACCCAATGTGGACCTTCTCATCTCGTCTAGGGGCCACAACCCACTAGAGCATACTAGGTCAACCCAACTCAGTCCCTCGAGGAGTACGACCATAGTGTCCACAGGTCAACCCAGCTCAGTCCATCGAGGAGTATAACTTGGTAAATATCCCAACCACATGGGCTACACCCCAAGGGTCGCTAGGAACCAACCCAGTATGTCATCACAAGTCAACCCAGCTTAGTCGATCGAGGAGTACGACCTGGAGAATGTCCAGACCACATGGGCTACACCCCAAGGGTCGTTGGGCACCAGCCCAGTACAACTTGTTAGTCCATTGATAAGTGTCATACTCAACTCAGTCCCTCGAGGAGTATCGCTCACAAGTCAACCCAGCTCAGTCCATCGAGGAGTATCGCTCACAGGTCAACCCGTCTCAGTCCATCGAGGAGTACGACCTGGAGAATGTCTCACGAAGCTGCAATCATCAACACTACCGATGTCACCAAAGTTAGGATCTTTGTGGGGGCATGACAATACCTATGTAATTTTATAACATATTTTCAATTGTTGCTACACCACTCCATGTCGTAACAACCGGCAGCAAGAGTTTCCAGTAGGGAAAGAATCAGCTGAAAGTTTTTGAAGAGCTGAAACAAAATATTACTCAAGCACCAGTTCTTGAATTTCCCTATTTGGAAAAGCCTTTTGACGTGGAGATGTATGCAAGTGGATATGCTCTGGGAGCAGTCTTGATGGAGGGAGTTAAGTCAATATGCTATCATTTTGAAATGTTTCATAGTGGAGTCCTAAACCATCCTACATAAGGCAAGGAACTCTATGCTCTAGTTCAAGTTGTTAAGAAATGGAAGCATTATCTGATAGGAAAGAAACCATCATCCAAACCAATCACTAGCCACTGCAATATTTGTAGGAGTAAGCTTCAGCAAACTAGACACAACAAGTGGATTGGATTTTTACAACAATTTCATCTAATCAACAAATATAAGAGAGGAAGCACCAATAAGTTGTCATACAGGCTTCCAAGGCCACCCATATCCAATATCATAGCTTTGGTAACTCTTATGCATGTGGAGCCTTTCACGCATGATGATACATACAAAGAGGCATACATAGAAGATGAGGAATTTAAAATGGTGTTTCAACAACTACAAGGCCAAGTTCATGTAGAAGAAGGCGATGGCAAGGCTGACAATTATCTCCAAAATCGCTCACTCTACAAGCTAAACAAGTGTTGTGTTATAAAAGGTGAAAGATTACAACTTATCAAAGACGCTCACACCTCCAAAGCTACATGGCATTTTGGTGTTGAGAAGACTATTGCCAACTAATAGAGGTATGTGTATTGGCCTAGAATGCAAGAAGATGTAGCTTAGTTTACAAGAGGATACATCCTTTGTTGTATCAACAAACCCAGTAATAGGAAGCACGTTTTATAACATCCCTTACCTATACCTACTAGACTATGGCAAAGAATCTCCATGGGTTTTGTGGGTAGTTTGCCAAGATGTAGGAAGGGACATGATTACTGCTTGTGGTAGTTGACACGTTTAGTAAGATGTGCATTCTCATGCCTTGTGAAAGTGCACCAATGGACAAGATGCAGCTAGCATGTTCCTTGAAAATCTCTAGGTCCACTTTACAATACCAAGGGCCATCACCTCAAATAGATATACCAAATCTGTTAGTTCTTTTGGGACTACACTTTGGGACAAGATGAACACCAAGATGAAGAGATCCAAAACTTTCCATCCACAAACAAATGGGCAGACAAAGGTAGTGAACAATACATTGGTTCAACTTTTGAGGGGTTACACAATCAGAAGCATCCAAGGACGTTGGACGAATATTCAATTTATATTCAACACTCTTATAACAAAGCTATCCAAACCTCTACCAATAAGTCCCCTTTTGAAACTCTATTTGGGTATTTGCCACCTTCATCCTTAGATGTTCTATATAGACAACAAGGAAGAGAGAGGGAAGACACCACGGGAGAAGCATTGAAAGCTAAAAAAAGTATTGATAAGATCCACAAATCGATTTTGCAAGTACTGGAGACATTTAAGAATTCAAAGGAAAAGTACAAGGCCCGACATGATCATCACATAAAGGAGAAAACATTCAAGGTGGGAAACAAAGTATGGTTCCATCTAAACAAAGATAGGCTACAAGGTTCTAGTAATAAGAGGCTCTATAGTATGGTCCTTTTGAAGTGTTCGAGAAGGTAGGTGATAACGCCTACAAACTCAGTCTACCCCCATATATGTGCATTTACTAAACAATGAACGTGGAAAATTTGGAACTATATGAGCCTTCTATGTTGGACCAAGAAAATGATGAGCAAGTGTTACCTAACATAGAGGACTTTGCACCATAAGATCAAGCAAAGTTACAAGAAGACAAACTGTTGCAAAAGAAGTCTAAACAAACCAAACATGGGTAACCTGGCAAGTCGAATTGTAACGACAACTTCCAAGGCAAGCCAAATGATACTCCAAGGAGAAGGTAAACAAAAAATTTCCACACCTCCTTTAGTAAAATATTTTGGGGACCAAAAGCCTCCCTATGTGGGCAAGTGTGATCCAAAATGGATCATGGTATAATTTGTCATCTATTTTGGTACTTTATAGGTGGAAAAATTGCAGTTAGTTGCTTGGATGGACCATTCTCGAGCTAGTTCCCACTTTGGTGATTTGGGGTACAAAACATTTGGAGCCTATTCATGTTTGAGGCATCAAACAATGTTTTTTTGGTTCAAAACTTAGCAAATGAAGTTCTGAGCCTCTATGCTTTTCTACATATCAAATGGTTTCCAACGATGCAAAGATCACCTCAATTGAAGTTTGTATGAGAAAGTTACACCTCCTACAAGTTGACCTATCCTGTTGACTACCATGATACAAATTCAATGCCTTGCCAGCTCCTATTACTCACAAATGTGGACCCAATCACATGTGAACTTTATAGAAGATTTTAGAGGGTCCAAAACCCTAACCCTAATCTAGAGTTAAGGCATGCAAAATCCCTAACCCTAACCCTAAAAAACTAGTAGGCCATGTCAAATACTGGGTCGCTAGGAAAGGAAGGGGTTACATTCTTAGTGTATCATTTATTGTTCCATAGTTGAGTGGAGCATCTAAGAGTGGAATTTTGAAGTAGAATAGAAGTGGAAGATCATGTAGCAACCATATTGACCACAATGTTTGTGGCAATTCTATAGTGAGTGGAATGCACTTTCTTTACATTTACATTTCATAACTAAGAAAAAAAGAGCATGTTATTTATATAAAAATAAACATTGTTCATAAATAATTCCTAACTATAGTACTTAAGATATTAATATAGTTATTAAAAGGTGCATTGTAAATTTATAGCATTACGTGAAAGGTCACCTTAAGGCCTATAAATACCAAGGTCATTCATCATTGTATATCATATCCTTCAATCATCTATTTTATTCATTATTTTATATATTATTTGACCTATATGGATTTCTCTTTATTGTCCTTCTTACGTTGGATATTTCTTCAATAAATGAACATTGTTCATTTCATTGGTATCAGAGTTGTGCTATGATCTGGCCATTGGCTACATCTCTTATAAGACTTTGTCTGATTCAACTTTTTGCCACATAGCTTTTCAAAAAATTGTGATCGCTAGGTCTTTGTCCAAGAATAGATCGTTGGCCACTTACTGTTGAGAAATCCCATTAAAAGTAATATAAGTTTGATTTCTATATTTAAAAAAAAAAGGAAAAAAAATCACATTGGTGGCCACCAATAGCGGAAAGAAAGGTATGCATAAGTGTGCACAATTAAAGAATCGGTATAAATATCTTGAATTCGTAATCATAAGAAGATGGTGAGAAATATTGTGTGAGGGTAATACAAAATAAAATATTAAAGGTAAGAGGCCTCTGTCCGTGAACTTGTTCTAGAATGCGTCGAATCAAATAAGAGTTTAGTGGTCATGGCACTGACAAATAATTGTTGTAGGAATTGTTACACCCCATGCCTAGGAGTAACTAGAGGAGATCATGTCTCATGGCCCACAATGGACACAATGATCCCGACCATGATGATGATCAGCATGTCCACAGATGGCAGCCCATCAGCCCCCCTCATTTGCCTTTTACAGTTGCAGATCAACCAAGGCTCATCGCATCCAGACAACCCAATGTATGGGTGATGGTAAGCCAACATCACCATGAGGTATGTTACTCCTTTCATGCAAAGTGTTTTGCTTAATTTGTTGGGCATGTCGATGAGGATCATTGGTTGAAGTTAGAAAATGTATCACTGGCTTGGGAAGTTGTGTTTGTTGCCTTGTTTCCCCTTGGTGGTCAACTTCTATGCCCTAGTCTCGTGATGTCACCGCCCAGGGAAAAGAGGTACTACTGGGGGGGCCTCACAGGGTAATGTTTTGTTTCCCACCATACTTAACACTTTCCATCTAGGAGCCTCTCATAGTGCACTAAACTTCGGTAATGGGTCATGGTCCATTCTCTCATGTGAAGAAGGGGTTGATGCAGCTCCTATATATATGTATATGTTATGTAAAAAATGATAAAGGCCACCTATAAAAGCCACAAGCCAACTTGAGCTCTACCCCCTTTAATGGTAATCACCCTTTGTCTGAATTGAAGGCACAATCCTAACTAGACTATAGCCCAATAAAAATGAAAGAATGAAGCTTGAAACCTGTAAAGGGACTCACAAGATAAAGAATGGGTATCAAAAGGAAATTAAGGGGTTTGGAATGCAAAAAGTATCGAGGAAAGGGTATCTCAAGCAGCAAGTGCTCCCTCTACAAAGGCGTTCATAGAAATGAATTTAATGACATAATAAGCCATGAAGTAAGCCCAAATTCATATCACTATCACACTTACTCTTGAAGGGTTTCTTTCCTTTACTGCTTCTCTCGAGACCTATCCCTCTACCTGGGTCTTTTATTTCCTGTCTAGGTTGGCACACCTAATAGGGTTGGATGAACGCCCTCCCATTCAAACTTGCCAACTCACATGAAGTCTTGGGTTGCTATGATGCTTGAAGGGGATACTAAGGTGAATTGTTTGCATGGCTTATATCTTAAGTAACAGCTTACTTGCATGATTCAAGGACAAATATCTCTTATGAACATTAGTTTACCTTGTCTTACACTTTGCTTTGTTTTGGATGTCCCTGTTGACTGCCTATTCAACTAGGGGATCAACTCCATGTACCATGAAGATATGCATCATCAAATGCAAACAAGTCAAAGACTTTTTGGTTCTACAGGGCAATTTTTGCTCCAGCACATTTTTGTAAACGAAATTTCCGCACCCCTGTGTGGGTTAATAATGTAATAGGTCTGCATGGATCATAGTTAGGTCAGTTACCTTAGGAGTTCTTCATTAGGAGAGTTCCTTTTACTGAGTGTTTTTTAATCCTTAGGAGGTTAAATTGGCCTAACCAGCCTTATTAATTTCCCTTGAGTTTTTCACTCCCACTAGTAATAAATCCTCCAAAGTAGTGAAAGGCGTTCTAATGAAGTCATCCTCGAGTAGCTAGTGTTTAAGAATGATGTAAATGACCATGTAAGACAGCACAAAAAGTTTCGTGATTTTTAGTCGAGTCTAGATAGGTTTTTTTTTATTAATTAAAATTTCCTAAGGTTGGGATTTTAACTAATTAATTAATTAATTAATTCTGATGAAAAATTGTAAAAGCTAGGTCCCTGGGCTTTTGATAGGGGTATTTGTACTCAAAAGAAATGGAATGAAACGCCCTACACCCTTGGACCAAGTTTCAACGCAGTCGGACAAGTTTTGCTAGGGTTTTGTCCACTTAGGAGTCTTAGTCAGATAAAAGAAATTTTAATTGCTAACCCGGGACATTGGAAAAATGTCAATTTTGTAATTAATGATCATTTGAGGTAAAGTAAAGGTGAAAAACGATTGAGAGAGACTCCCTAACCTAACCAACCCCACTTCCTAACCATTACCCACCTCATAACTCACTCTCTAATTAAATCCCCCTTGGGATTTGCGCCCCCTCTTGGGGAACATGCCCCTCTCACACGTGGGAATTGGAAACTCATTTAATAATGGGTTATGGGCCCCTCCTCATGAGGTGTGCCCTTCCTTTAGCTCCCATGTCACCTTTAGAGTGTGTTAAACGCACTCCAACCACACTCCACTTTAAAGCTCATGCCTTTCCCTTGGAAGTGCACCCTCACTCTCTATGGAAAGTGGAAACATCTTATAAAAAGATGGAAGGTTGTTTTCAAAGCAATACATGGGCCTTCCTTCAACCAATGCGCCTTCATTCGAAGGCCAACTCACCCTCCACTCATCCCCACTTACCATTTCTCCTCTAACCTAAAAGCTATGCGCCACCTTTCATTGAGCTCATCTGTGGTTGGATTTTTGACACTTGTCAGAGATCTAAGAGGGGTATCTTTGGCCTCTCGTGCTATTTAAGAAACCTCTCTCTCACTCATTCCTCACCATTCTTCAGGGTATTGTTATGCTACCATTTTCTCACCATCTCCCTCTCTCTCTCATTGTCATCTTGCTTTAATTCACTTGTTCTTGAAGAGCTTGGAGAAACTTTGTTGCTACAACCTCTTCCATTGATAATAAAGAATTGCTTTGGAGGAATCCGGGAGTATTGGACTTTGTCTACATGTTCCATCTATTTGCGAGGTGATATTGCTCTTTTCTTTAAATATTATTGTGATCATTGAGTAGCATTATTTAAGTAAAATTATGTTTGCTTAGCTGGGTTTAGTAAATTTATGATTGCTAGCCTATATGCATTGTATTCATTTATAATACTAACTTTGTCGTGTTAATAATGCATGCAGTCCATTATCTACTTTGTCTCACATTCTATTTGAAGTTTACAGGTCATCTTGAAGAGAGTTGTTGGGATAGATCCAAGCAAGGATTTGCTCTCATCTCTCACTAAAACTTCACAGCTTTTTTTGTTCATCTTTCTCTTCTTATCATATTCTGATTTTGGGTGCTAACTTACTTAGATAGGTCAATAAATTCATATCATTTTCTGGTTTTTACATGCGGGAAACTTTTGTTTCAAACCAGAAAATTTCCTTAACATTGTGAGTGTGTTGCAGCACAAATTAGCAAGCAATAGCTTGCTGGTTTTTGCATATTCTCGCCAGGTCAAGGGTGCACGCTGCCTGATTTCAAGCACAACACACTTCCTGGAATCTCCTTTCAAAGTGGTAACAACTCCTCTTCTTTCTCTTCTATCTAAATCATTGTAAGCAAGCCCAAAGGAGTGTACCTAAGTGCCTTGCATTCTTTCATTTCAGTGTTTGCTTTCCAAGCATTAGTTTAGTTTCCTTTCTGGCTTTACTTCATAGTTTAGCTAGTTAGTTGTGGTATCTACATGCATGCTTAAAGTTAAAATTATCTAGAGTAGATCTCACACCTAAATATTAGCTTAGAGCCCGTGGAGGCTTAGATTAAATCTTTACTTTTTCGTGCATGCAATGTCATTTATTTCTCAAGTACTTATTTTTCACACATGCATGCAAATATGGGCTTCTTAAAGGTTTAAAAATAACCGCTTTTCAAGTTGTTTTAAGTTCTTTATACTTTACATGCGACAATCTCACAATCTAAGAATTTAACTCTCAATTTCGGTTTTGGGTCCCCTAGGCCCTTTTCTAGGATTTAAAATTCATAGTAATGCATTTGGCATCATTTTTTAGCAAGCTTTAAGCACTCAAGCACTTCAATACTTAGCTCATAGGTTTAAAATTTAGTAGACTTAATAGGGCACCTTTACCAACCATCTTGACCATTTAAAACGGATCGGAGGAAGGCAACGGAAGGTGCTAGGCCGGGGATGGTCTCGTGGAGCGTGGCGTCCTTTCCGGGAGTAATCTGATCTTAGGACTAACCTATGGAGCTAGGGTGGGCCTCGTTGCCTAACTTCTTGGGCACCCAACAGTTACTTGGTAATAGGGGGAGGAAAGTATTGGGTTGACACCTAGATAGGACTAAAACAAATCTCACTTAACCACTTAAGCAAATCCTTGGTCTACAGCTCTATCGAAGATTTATAGTTACACTTGCAAGCATATTGATCTCTTGTCTACATTTACATGCAAGTCATTTTATGCGTTGTGGATTAAATTATCTAAGTGGTTATATCTCTTATCTGAAACACTTTACGTTTTCACGCACTTTCTATTTATTGTTGTTCCTATAATTTGTGGTGTGATCTTTCAAGAAGTTGTGCATCCACCTGGAGGGACTCTCTTGACTGGGTCTTGAGTGATTTTCGTCTTATGTGCCATTGAAAAGCAGTCCAATAGAGTGAGATCTATTGTGAGCATGCTTGGCTTGATGTGTTCATGATTATCTTATCTTGAGTATCTTCATTTCCTGCACATCCAAGCAACTTGATAGTATATTGTATATCTTGTATTTATTGTATCTAGTTTAGCCTTGTTGTAATCTTAAATATTCTTAATTGTATCTTTGTATCTATCTTGTATTTGATCAGATCGTATTATTTTCAACTTTGTAAATCTCTTGTAATTAATCTTCCCTCAATCTAGTTGACCCCTTGCCCAATCTTAGGCACTAGTCTTAGTTGTCCTAGGAAGAGGTTTTGACTGTCATCCTATATTGTTGCATCCTGCATTGCTGCTTAACATCATACGCTAGATTCTCCTTGACCATTTAACTAATTGAAACCAACTCCTAGAACTTTAAACTCTAAATCTCATTTAGTAACTAGGGTCTACCACCCTTGGCTTCCCTAGGAGTTAGCCTAGACAGAAGAAGTTCAAGTCAAAGTGACAACGTGGACTTTGAACCTAAGCATTGTGCCTCCGAGGACACAATAAGTGAGCAAGACTTAGCTCACGTTTGCAGGTGTGTATAAGGACGACAACATGCCCTAACATGGTTCTTTGACGGGCATACTGAGCTTTCAGCCAGAATGTTGTGCCCTTATTGCAACACTTTGGCATGTGTGATGCACAATAGTGAGTCATCCGGTGACTTGCCACCTTCTGACATGAGCTCTTGCATCCTTGGAACCTTGGACAATGGACAGATGGGCTTGGTTTAAGCAGATTTGGTCATGATGACACGTAGATGGGCTAAAATCCTACAAGCTAGGCAATGTACCCCCAGGGATTATTACTCACCAGATGGAGGACGTTGCAACAACAAACACCCAAATACCATGCAGAGACAAGATGCAACTCCCTTCACCTTGAACACAATACCCTAAACCTTTGATGTCACCCTCCTTCTGATGATGATGTCACCTTCTAAGGTTTGATGGTGATAGGGTTTGATAGACACTTGGGGTATCGGTGATGATTTGGCATCACCATGGCTGAGGAGACACAACATTGCCATTACTCCACCTTGGGATGATGTCACGTGGCCTTTCCAGGCCTTCTCCTAGCCTTTGGAGGCTTGACGTCACCACACGTGTGGCACTTTTGATGGCATTTTTGACATTTTTTAGAGGTTACTTGAGGGGTCAGCCCCACTTCTAATTGAATTTTGGCTTGTAATGTGGACAATGCGCTATGTTTGGCCTCATATAAGAAGGCTAGCGCTCACTTTGAAGAAAATCATCACTTCTCTCACTCATTAGTGGGGTAACACTTCTGAAATTTTCATTATTTCAGCCCTCTTGGGCTCTTTTCTCTCATGCACTAGTCTTGGAGGAGTTTCTTAGTGGATGTCTTGTTCATTTGGATGGATAATTTCTGCAACTAGGGTTTAAATGCTCTTGGTACTTGGATGAAGTAAGTAATTTTTTGCAATTTTATCTTGTCTTGCTAATGTTAATGGTTAAATTGTTATCTTTTTGCAAGTATTCTTGATTTGTTGAAACTCACAAAGTTTTATTTGTCCAAGTTTGTGAAACGTCCATGCTAGGGTTAAAATCCTAGGGCCCAAAAGTGGTTGCACTTTAGGGTTTTAACCCTAGACTTTGATCCTTGACCTAAGTGAAGATAGAAGAAGGAAAAAACGGCACCTAGGGCCCAAACGTTCTTGCACCTTACGTACCTTCTTCGTCAAAGTCTAAAGCCTACGGCCCAAACGTGCTTGCAACTTAGGGTTTAGACTCTATCTCTTTTGCTTCACCTAAATCAATCTTCAAGTTTAATGCATTTGAGACTCCATAGGCCCTAGAGGACAATGGCATTGATCTAGGAGTGTTATTGTAGCTATAGTAGTTGTTAAAATCACTCTTCTCAATCTCTCAAACATTCTACTAACATTACTAACTCTAACTATAGCAAACTTCAACTATTTCTTCTTGTTGTTATAAAACTTTGCTACAGCCACTGAATTGTTGCATACATCTACTTATAAGTGGCTTAACTTGTTCAGAAATTAGTTCTAGCAATTGGATAATAACCTACTTGTTTAAGGCTTACTTGTCATGCCTAATTGCTATATTTCTGAGCACTATTTATTACTGTCATATAATTGTTTACTGCTATAATTTGCAACAGCCATAGCAATTTTACTTGTCTAGTGTCCAAAGAGGTCATTATTGCATGCTATTGTCTATATTATGCTACAAGTTGTTTATTGTCTCGTACAGGTACAACAACTATCTCGCTATCCTTTGTCTCTCTCCTAGACCTAGACCTAACTAACATGTGATCAAAATAGGGGGCGGTAGGCTTGGCTAAATCTTGCTATTTGATCCCTTGAGGTCACCAGGGAAGCCTCCCTTGTGGTGGACCTCTTCCATCACTAAAACGATGGAAGTCCCTACTTAGGTGATAGTGGTAGGTTCTTCCATTGTACACAAAATTTGGGAATCTTGTGGAGGGCTTTGCACAAGTATAGGTCGCACTCGTCACCATTCAAAATCAAGCAGCCACACATATCCTCGGAGTGATTGTTTCTAGGACATTTCACCACTACTTAACAATATATTATAATGATTTCAAGAATGTCCACTCTATAATAGGCTAATATTATCTTATCATGAATATGCTTTTGTATGAAGTTATTATGCATCACGTTGTTTGAGTACATCCACCATCACCTCTTTCTCGATACTTTGCATTTCAACAATCAATTGCTTTATTTGTGGCCATTCAAAATTGGGATATCAAGATCGTTGCCACATCAAATCAAGTGTTGTTGCTATAAGAACTAGGCACACTCAAATGTGATGCCTCTAGCAAGTATGCAGTCAACATGTCGAATCCATGCCCCTATCAATGTTTGGTACTTCAATAACCTCAAATGTTTCTCTTTAAATCTCTCAACGACTTCTAACTTTGACTGACTCATCAAGATCAAATTGTGCTCCTCGTTTAGACGCTTGCAGATATAGCTATCTCCCACCATGCAGAAGAGGTTTTAAAGACCATCTAAATTTTCTTTTTGCTGCATATACACACATGTTTGAACACTTTGTACGATGAGATTGAATTGCGGCTGTGTATATTTTCTTTGTGCTTTATTTTTGTTTATGTTTCTCTGTAAAGCAACTGGCACATCCACCTCACATCTCTTATTTTTCCAACATGTGTAACTCTAAGGGCTTTAGACATTGACTAATTAGGACATTGGTGTACCTTGCTATGGTGTTTTTTACTATTCTGAAATAATGCGCACAAGAGTTTCTGAATTAACACACCCTTTGATTCTTCTTCGGGTGCTTCTTAATTCAAACTTCTTTATTTTTCAAAGATTATTTAATGATTTATTTTTTAATTTTGCAGCAAAGTTTAGTGATAGTGATTTTAAGAAAGATTTAAACACAAACCAAAAAGTTGTTGATGAAATGCCTAGAGACGATTTCAAAGAAGCTCTGACAAATATGTGGCCAAAGGTTGGGATCAGACAAGGTCTAGTACCAATGTAATGAACCAAACTGGTTCATCAACAGAATATCCAAAATAAATCAGATAACATAAAGGAATCCATACAAACAAAAATCATATACGGAATATAGAATATTAGAGATGATTACAATATCATGTGGCAGCATGACAAGTATACATTGAATGGTCACATAATTGAATATATATGCATTTTAGACATGTGACCTTTGGTTATTTAATAGTGTTTAATATGATTGTTATTATTAGTATTATCAATGAGGCATTTAATATGTTGCACATTTTTGGCAGGTTCATTTTCAGAGACAACTTGTGCCTCCCTTTTTACCTTCAATTGACCAACAAGCTTCAATGGATCCTTCTTCTATACCTTTGCCAAAGGACAACCTCACCAAGTTGTGTAAATGTGTTTGTGTGGGTGATATGGCATCCAAGGTGGTTATATCTTCAAAAAATGGTCCAAGTTCAACATTAAGCACGGAAGTTATAACATAATAGCTTTTCTCCAAGGCCTCTCACTTAGATTAAAGAGGCATGTTGTGAACCAAGCCAACCCATATTTTGAGCTGCGTATCCATAAACCCACTCACTCTTCCATCTCAACCACAACTAACACTACATTCGAGTTGGGTATCCAAACACCAGTCTCAATTTATATTTAAACCACTCTAAGTCCTAGTTGTACTCAATTTTGGTATCCATAAACCAATTCTCAGTTGTATTAAGGCTCTCCAATTGTATTCAAGATCCCTCAAGTGTATTGGAGTTGGGTATCCATAAACCCACTCTCATACTATGTTCAAGCTCTCTCAAGGGTAATCAATTTGGGTATCCATAAACCTACTCTCAAAGTGTGTTTGAGCATTCTGAGTGGTATTCAATCTCTCTCAAGTCTATTTGAATTGGGTATCCATAAACCCACTATAATAAATCTTTCTCAATTATATTCAAGCTCTCTCAGATGTATTCAAGTTGTGTTATATAAAAACCACTCTATTTTGTAATTTGACCAAGGTTGGCCCTTTTTTGAGTTGGATCTCTATAAACCCACTTCCATTTGTATTTCATCAATCTCCATGGCTTCCTACTAAGCTTAAGGGGGGAAGTTGAGATAATGGTGTAATTTTCTCATACAGCCATGGCCAACCTCACTCTGTAATCATTATTATTTTGTACTAGTGTGTTTTCTAGGGTTTTCCTTGATGCAAACCTCATCAACACTCACATTATATTCCTAGGTGTTTAAGACTAACCTAGTCAACATTCATTCATTATATTCCTAGGTGGTTAAGACCAATCTAGTCATTATGTGGGCCCATAACCCCTCTTGGAGAGGACGCCCTACATCTTGTTGATGATTGCAGCTATGTGAGACATTCTCCAGCTTACAAACCTGTGAGATGTGGATCATTATAGCTATGTGAGATATTCTCCAGCTTACAAACCTGAGAGAAAGCCCCTGAGAAGGGTGTGTGGTTCCTATCTGAGACAGAGTTGGAACGTAGAGATGACCTCCTCCATACAGAGAGTTGAGAAGAACTCCAGAGGATTCTCCTGTGTAACACAGTGAGAAAGGTGATCTGCAAAGTTGGACATGCCTGTGGCTGAGCACAAGGTGAATGTGTGAAATCCCAAAGTGTTGGGTGCATCGTCATGAGAACAGAAATGAAGATGATGTATTAGCCTCCTCTGAGCAGAAGAGTTGACGAGAAACTCCAAATGACTCTCCTGTGTAATGCAGTGGGAAAGAAGATCTGTTGAGTGGACGTGCCTGTGGACGAGCACAGGTGAACGTAATCCTAGTGGCTGAGCACTACTGGAGAGGTGGTTCTTCTGTGTAATGCAGTGAGCCAGAGATATGGACATCCCTATGGATGCGCCCCCAGTGGATGAGCACAAGTGGGTGTATCAGATCCCTTGCTATATTGTTCAAGAGTCAGACCTGCCTGTAACCCTAATTGTAATGTAAAGGGTACAGATCGGCCCCACCTTAATGTGACTGGTAATTAATGTAAAAGATAATTAATCTAGTTAATATTAATTATATTATAAGCTAGTGAGGTCGGCGTGCTAATAGACACTTATGTTGACAGGTTCAAGTTAGTATAAGTAAAGGTAAATTCCCCATTGAGAAATTATATCTTTCAAGTGAGTTTGGAAATTTCAGCAAGTACACCTTCTTGGGAAAAGTGCGCACCTCTCTTGGGCGCTAGTCTTCTAAGGTTTGAGCAACCTCTTGTGTGTTAGGTCTTATTGGTGGTGAAGGTCTTCCTCTTGAAGAATATAGCAAAGGATTTGGCTGGGTTTTCTTCCCTTGTTGAGAAGGGTTTCCCAAAATACTTCTTGTGTTCTTGTGCATGGTGTTTCTTCTTGTGATCTTAGTTGCTGCAACATTACTGTTTATGGTTAAGACAAATGCAAAAACGGAATGAACTATATGCTTAACCTAGCTTATTGAAAAATCAACACATCTTGAGTTGTGTATAAAAACACACGCAAGAGTCATTTGTAACATCACCTCGAACTCTTGCTCTCTTATACATACAAGTTTCTCATTCTTTTAGCCTTCAGTTTCCATATCTAGCATTGCACCCTCTTTCATTGAGTGATCAATTGTTCAAGAGTTCTCTCTCAAGTGTTGCCCTCTAGTGTTCGTGGGTGAATTCTCTAGGCACACTTGTCAGTCTCTTCTATTATGCACTAGTGCAGATTTAACTTTTTCCTTACCACTATTTTAACTTCACTTTGTGCACATTTTAGGGTTTTCTGCTTGGTTTCGTTTGATCCTCTCTCTCTCGATTCTAGGCCTTTGACCTCAAAGGATAGATAAGGTTTTCTTTAGGAGCCGCACTTGTGGTCCAACTATCTATTGTGTCTGATGTACCTAGTAGTCGGTTTGACCTATTTATGGACACTTGTTGGACATTAAAAAAGTTATCGTATCTTTTCTCGTATGGATCCAACCTCTATAACCCTTCCCCAACAACCCTTTAGTGGGGAAATTCAATCTGCAAAACTTGTTGAGTCTTCTTCTATTATGTTGATGTTTGCAGCATTGGACAGGTACTTCCACATTGGTTTTGTGTCTAGCATGTGGAAGTCCTCATTAATACCTCTCAAGACTTAGGAAATTCACCTTATTATAGTAACTATCAAAATGAATGCCTTTTTATAATTAATTGAGTTTAATTTAATTAAATGCCTAAGTTTTTGGCAATAGTGAATTAAATTAAATCTAAGCCGTTGATCTAAAGTGTTGGTCAGATCTAATTTCAGCCATTGATCACTTTGGAGATCTAGGGTTTTGGATTTAGGATAAACTCAACATTATAAAAGGCAGCTAAGGTGAGAGGAGGAGACACACACAAAGAGAGATAGTGAGATCTCATTGATTGGGTGTAGGACTTTCATCCAAGTGTGCAAGAAAAGGGTTTGAGGAAGGGAGCAAGGGGCAGCAAAGGAGTAGCGGCAAGCAAGATCGAAGGGCAAATCTTGAGGTATGATAGGCTATCTTGTTGTTTTGTATTATTCCCTTAAATGGGTCGTTATCCCTAGGACAGGGGCCCAAATTTTATAATAGTAAAATCATCACAGTACTAGTTTTCCCTTAGGGGTTCTTCCAAGGGTATTTACCCAGAAATTGTGTGCAAATGTGTTTCTTCCAGGGGTATTTACCCAGAAATTAGGGCTTCTACTGATTAATTTTTGTAAATCGTTAAAAATCAACCCTGTTTTTATTCAGTAAATCCGCATAATAAGTTTATTACAGCAATGTATTTGCTAGGAAATAAACTGTTGGGCTGTTGGGTTGCGGAAAATTTAACATGGTCTCAGAGCCAAAATTCTGAGGAGGAAACCAAGTGCACAAATCCTAATTTTGCAACAGCGAATTTTATTTTTATTTTTTACAGGTAGAAAATAAAATAAAATATAAGGGAAGGAGCAGTTGTACAGATTGTACGAACTACAAAACGATCGTACAGTCGTATGGCCGCATTGAGCTACAAATAGGGGAGCAGGTGGATGGAGGAGGTCCCAAGCTGAGCGGTAGAGGGCGCAGGTGCCAGGAGTTTATTGGGGGGGCAAGTGTTGAGGATCGGGCTGCAGAGGAGAAAGGGGGCAATCGCCAACCACAGTTGCAGTCGTGGGGCAACCGCGAACTACTAGTCGCAGCCGCCAGGACAGTCGTCAGGTAGAGATATGAGGCAGAGGGCAGTCGTCAAGCAGGCCGCACGAGCCACAAGCAAGCAGAAGAGAGCATGGGCGGCCTCGGGTAGGTTAGGACAGGAAGTCTGGGCAGCGGGTAGAGGTCCGGGCAACAAGCAACAGTATCCGAGGAGTGGGCAACAAAGTTTCAGGCAAGGATCCAGGCAGCCAAAGAAGATCAAATCAGTTTGGTCCTTGAAGGACAAGCCACATTTTTTAGCAATTTGTATTTCCAATTAAAAATTTTGATTTGGAGATGGCCACAGTCGGTTTGAGATTTGAGGAAAGGCTAGAGGGTGCATCAAACTTCGTGACTTGGAATGAAAGGGTCACACTGATTCTCATGGAGAATGGGTTGTGGGATTTTGCTAACACAATTGTGACCCCACCAACAGATCCAAAGGACTTGGTTGCCCATGATTTGAAGGACGTGAAAGTTAGAAGGATCATCTTAGATACGGTAAAGAATCATTTGATTCCTCACCTATTTGAGAAGAAGTCATCCAGCGAGATGTTTGAAGCTCTGACGAATCTTTTTCCGAGCAGTAATGCAAAGAGGAACATGGTGTTGAGAGAAAAGATCATAAACACTAAGATGACCAGATCAAATACAATTACTAGTTATCTCACCAAGATCACTCAAGTACATGATGAGTTGGCAGTTGTCTAGTAAGCCGTGACAGATGAAGAGTTGGTGAGGGTAGCCCTAAATGGTTTCTCTAAGCCATGGGCCCCATTCATCAAGGGCATCTTGGCAAGAGAGACACTTCCCAAGTTTGACAGGCTATGGGATGATTTCATCCAAGAGGAGATTCAAAAGGAATCTCTAGGAGGCCAATAGATTGGTGATGATGAGAATCTGGCTCTTGCTTGTTAGGCAAGGAGGAGCAAGGGGAACAAGTGGAGAGTCAACTCCACATGTAGGAAAGAAGAAGGATTTGAGCAAAGTGAAATGATTTGCATGCCACAAGAGTGGTCACTATGCTTCACAGTGTCCTGAACAGAAGAAAGGGAAGGGTAAGTCTCAGCAGGTAGCAGCATCTACAGAAACTCAAGTCAAGGAGTTTGTTGAGAGGTTCAAGAAGGATTTCTTGTTAGTCTCTTATCTTTCTGGCACAATTTTTGGTAGTGTCGGGTTCGTGGATAGTGGGGCGTCTCGTCACATGACAGGGACACATGAGTTGTTCACCAATTTGTCAGATAAGGACTCAGATCTGCATGTGGAGCTTGGCACCAATGCCAAGTGTGGTGTAGAGGCAGTTGGGACAGTCACGTTCCAGCAGGAGTCAGAAGGTTCTCTGGAGGTGGCAGATGTGTTGTATGTTCCAGAGCTCAAAATGAATTTGCTCTTAGTTTCGGCAATGGAGGACAAGAGATATGCCATCTCTTTTGAGGATGGTCAAGTTCTTAATCGACGGAAGGGATCTGACATAGACTCAGGTTCAGTTTTTGGTGTCAAAGAGGGAAAGGTATATAGGTCGCAAGGCAAGCCTATAGGTGGATTCAAGGGGATCTTGGATCATGGATCGATGTCGGTGACAGAAGACGAGCAGGAGGCTCCGAAGGGTGAGCAAAATTCACAAACTTCTAGTGTGGGAAGTCAACCTTTAGATGGGAAGAGGGAGTTAGCCCCTTCCAATTGTGTTCGGAAACCCAGTTGGTATGAGCTGACATTGATGGATGCTTAGGAGAAAGATGAGGTTCCTAAGAGCACATTAAGGGAGAGAAGGCCTTCGACGAAGTTTCAAAACTTCAGAGCACTGATATGTTACGCCATTAAGATGGCAACAGTTCAGCGGGAGCAATAGGATGATGTGTGCGACATTGTGCCAAGGTCAAACAGAGAACTAGTTCCAGGTGGCTCTTCGAGAAGTACTTTCCTCACTAAGAGGGAGTGTTGATGTTTGTAGCATCAAACAAATACTTCCACATTGGTTTTGTGTCTAACATGTGGGAGTCGTCATTAATACCTCTTAGGACCTAGAAAAATCACCTTATTAAAGTAATTATTAAAGTGAATGTCTTTATATAATTAATTGAGATTAATTTAATTAAATGCCTAAGTTTTTGGCATTAGTGAATTAAATTAAATCTAAGCCATTGATCTAACTTGTTGGTGAGATCTAATCACTTTGGAGATCTAGGGTTTTGGATTTAGGGTAAACTCAACATTATAAGAGGAAGCTAAGGTGAGAGGAGGAAACACACACAGAGTGAGATAGTAAGATCTCATTGATTGGGTGGAGAAGGACTTTCATCCAAGTGTGCAAGGGCAGGGTCCGAGGAAGGGAGCAAGGGGCAACAAAGAAGTAGCGGCCAGCAAGATCGACGGACAGATCTTGAGGTGTTATAGGCTATCTTGTTGTTTTGTATTATTTCCTCATATGGCCATTATCCCAGGATGGGAGCCCAGATTTTATAATACTATAAAGATCACAATACTGGTTTTCCCTCAGGGATTTTTCCATGGGTATTTACCCAAAAATTATGTGTGCAAATGTTTTTGGTTTCTCGTTTTGCTTCCGCTGATTTATTTCTGTAAATCGTTAAAACTTAGTCATGTTTTTATTCAATAAATCTGCGTAATAAGTTTATTACAACAAGCTATTTGCTAGCAAATAAATTGTCGAGTGTTGGGTTGCTGAAAACTTAACATATTCCACCATCTACCATTGAATGAAAGTCTTGTTCAACTTTTCTTGGAAAAGATAACGAAGAGTTTGATGAATTTGAGAGCAAATTGTAGCTCATATTGTTTTTAGCTAAGTTACCAGGATTCGGATACATATCCGAATACGGATTCGTCAGATTTTTGAAAAACCAGGATCCGGATACCCGGGGAAACAGCAAATACAAATAATATAAAAAATAATTTTATAATTTTTAAAAATAAAACTTATATCCCATCTCACTATCTTTGCTAATGAAAATATTTTTAATAGTGCCTCTACCATTTTTATGTCGAAGACACTAAACATGGATTTGTATTTAACATTTAAGAGAGATCTATTGTAAACTATAGTTCCACTCTCTTGGGGCTAGAAAATTCGCCAATTTTTTTATGGTAAGAATTGCATCTTTAAAATATGATTAAATATACTTGCTAGCATAGTCACTTGGTTCACGTTCGCGTTCGAATTCAACACCTATGAAATTCGGGCGAAAATTCGCCGCCTAAAAAAATTGGATAAAATTCCTCATTAAATTCAAAATATATATAGATAACAAATATTAAATAGTAAATATATTGATTTTAATTTTTATATAACATATATTACATAAATTATAATATAATCTATATATAACTTTATAATTTAAAAAAAAATAGAAGTTTTATTTATTAAAAATTTACATATATTAAATAATAAATATATCATGTTTAATTTTTATATAACATATATTATATAAACTATAAATTTAATACAACCTATATATAACTTTATAATTTAAAAAAGATAAGTGTTATTTATTAAAAAATTAAATATATATGTTTAGAATTTTACGTTTACTGGAATTCAAAATTGGGAAATTATAGGAATTTGGGAAGTAATTACTAATATGTGTCTCATGTCCCAGAACCATGTGCAGAGAACTGTAGGCGTCTCAGGTCCCGGATTCCCAGCGAACACCGGATAAAAATCTGCGGCTGTTGGGTTTGTTGTAGCCGGATCCACCTCCACCGCACCGGATACGGATCAGTTTTTAAGAAACGGCTATATGTCGGATCCCAGGCGGATCCGGATCCGGATCCATATCGGAAACGGGGATCCGCGGATCCTGAACTTGACTCCCGCGGATCCGGTAACATAGGTTTTTGGCACATACGGTCCCATCTATAAGGTTGGTTTTGGATTTTACATAATGTAATCATATCCAGGAGTTAATATATACATGTGTTTCTCCTTTTAAAGTACCCTTTATGTCTATAATTCTAAATTCTAATATTCCTGATCATTCCATTTTATTTTCTTGATATTTGTTATTTAAAAAAATGAATTATTTATATTTTCTGTATTTTTCAAATTCATCATTTCCCCATTTCTTAAAATTTTAGGGTTCACATTTCCATGCCATCCCGTTTCATAAACCTGCACCCATTTCAAAGTTTCTTCCAACTTAGCCCATAACACAATATTTTCCTAAAGTTTTTGGGGAACAGTCAAAGCAGTTTATACATGACACATGTCTCACGCATTTCAGACATGTTTTCTAACTTTTTTGTTGGCATTTCTCTACTCATTTTTGTTTATCATTTTCAGTTTCACCCATTTCAAAGTTTCTGCAACTTACTTAGCCCAAAACACAATATTTTCCTCAAGCTTTTGGGGAACAGTCAAAGAAGTTTATTCATGACAAATGCCTCACACATTCCATGTTAAATTTTCCTATTACTCAGTCACTGAGATTAATGCCAATAATTACTTAACTAAGAAATTTACTTTGCTGATATAAATTTCAAAATTATGCAGTTAGCCTACAGCTGAGTAATAAACCATAAAAATGACAGCAGAAGGATACATAGAACCAAGCATAAAAGTAGACAACACCAAAAATACCCTCGAAACGACAATGTGGGGAAAACCAGCAAAGAGGGGCTTCTATTATCGGCTTTCAGGAGAATTTACAGCAGCAAAAATTCAGAAATTTCTTAGAGAAATTTCCTTAGCAAGTTTCCTCACTCCCTCAGCAAAAACAGCCCAGCAAACTCGACCTTCTTTTTCGGGCCCGTTTTTTCAGCCCAGTTTTTTCGGCCCAGAAAAATCGGCCCTCTGATGGTTGTTGTATGTGGCCTGTGTTCGGCCTCCCTCTGCTACACAGGAGAACCCAAGTACGGCCTCTGTTGGCTGCCCAAATCTGGCCCAGAACTCGCCCTCTCTGCCTCAATGGCACCATTTTCTTCTCTTTCCCAAGCACCCTCTTCCTCTTCTCACAAATGAGAATGTGTGTCCCTCTTATCCTCAGCCCTTCTATTTATCTTTCTAATTCACTTTTTCAAGAGACTTCTAGAAGCCTCCAGAAATACACTTTTGTGAATTATTAATTTCTGAAAAGTGGTTTTTTCATAAATCTAAGTAAAAAGTCATTTAAGTGACTTTTTAATTTTTCCTAAGTTAAAACTTAGGATAAAATAAATAAAGTTGATCTGGGTATTTAATGTTTCCATCAGCATGCCTAGGACACTTAGGCCCATGCTAAGACACCTACCGAGCTACAAAACTAACACTCCCTCTTAGCGAGGGAGGTGTCTCCACCTAGATCAATCTCTGATCCCATCAATTTTTTTGTTGTTGTACCTGCTCCCTCTGAACTGGAAGACATCCCAGCTACCTCCACTGCACTCTGAGCTGTTGTCCTACTCTGCTCCTCTATCAATCGAAGGTCATACCAGCTGACAGATTTGGCAGTCTTGGATGAAGCCACTCGTCCACAAGACTCTGCCACTGATACTAATCTCTGATCCAAGATCACATTGGACCCCATTACAAGCTGTCTCAGCGCCTTGTACATCATACCCTCTCTGATGCCAAGCCTCACTGTTGCATCCTGGGTATCTGCTCCCTCTGCCCGTATGAGTACATGTCCATCCTCGAGCATCACTACATACCCCATATCCTCCAAAAAGCTGCCACGGAGAGCAAACTGACCTTCATCTCTGGAACATACATCACCCCGACCACCTCCAAAGAACCACCTGACTCTAGCTAAAATCTGACGCATCCAACCCCTTTCATTGCATGCATGGTGTCAGCCCCACTACCCACATGCGAATCTGAGCCCGTCTCTGAAACACTAAGGAACACCGACCTCATTCCCATCATATGGCGAGATGATCCATTGTCCACGAACCATACCCCATTGTCCCCCAACTCAACAACAATGTTGCTCGAAAGAGAAGCGACTAGAGAAAATTCATCCTCAAATTTCTCTGCAAACGCATCCATCTCAGTAGAGATGTCGTGGCTGCAACCTCTGCCTCCTCCTTCTTCTTGGGACACTGGCTGGCATAGTGGCCAGTCTTGTGACATGCAAAGCATTTCACTTTGCCCATGTCTCTAGAACCTCCCGCTCCACTGTCCTTCTTCGCATGAAGACCCACATTCTCTTCCTCTTCACTCTTTGGTTGGCTAGCCTAAGTGGCATCAAGTCTCAGCTCCTCTTGGGTGAAGTCATCCCATAATCTCTCCCAATCAGGGAGCTTCTCCCAAGCCACCAATCCACGGACAAATACTTCACACTGCTTGGTGAAGCCATTCAAGGCTGTCCTCACCAACTCAATCTCGTCCACTGGCTCTCCCACAGCTTGCAGTTCATCTATGATCTGAGTGAACATTGTGAGCTAAGTGACCATCGATTCTCCCTTGGCCATCTTTTACTTCTCAGCTTCTCTCTCAGCAGCATCTTCCTACTATGGTTGTCAAACTGGTACAACTTCACTAGAGCCTCCCACATGTCCTTCGTTGTCTTCTTTCCAACTAAATAAGGAATAATGTGGTCCTTGACTCCATCCACAATTATCCTCCTAGCCTTGACATCTTTCTTGTTGTGAGTTGCTAGTTGTACTGGATCAGTAGGGGCTACCACTTTGCCTTCAACAATTTCCAACAGTCCATTCTCCTCCAGTACCAAGCCAATACGCTCCCTCCAAGGGCAGAAATTTGACACACCATCCAACCTGTCCTCAAACCTTAAGCCTGCACTGGCCATTTGGGTCTGTTGCTCTGTTTCCCACACACTTATGGTCACATGTCCTCCTTTGTTGATTTACTCCCTAGTCTGCACAGCAAAGTATATTGGCTCCTTATGTACTCAGAGGTTGAGCTCCAATACCATGTTAAATTTTCCTATTACTCAGTCATTGAGATTAATGCCGATAATTACTAAACATAGAAATTTACTTTGCTGATATAAATTTCATAAGTATGCAATGAACCTACAACTAAGTAATAAACCATAAAAATGACAACAGAAGCATACACAGAACCAAGCATAAAAATAGACAACACCATAAATACCTTGGAAACCCCAATGTGGAGAAAGCTAGCAAAGAGAGGCTTTTATTATGGGCTTTCAAGAGAATTTACAGCAACAGAAAATCAGAAATTTCTTACACAAATTTCCTCAGCAAGTTTTCTCACTTCCTCAGCAAGTTTCCTCACTCCCTCAACAAAAGCAGCCCAGCAAACTCGGACTGATTTTGTGGCCCTGCTTTTTCAGCCCCATTTTTTCAGCCCCGAAAAATCAGCCCTGTTTTTTCAGCCCCCTTTTTCGGCTCGTCTTTTTCAACCCTGAAAAATCGGCTCTCTGATGGCTATTGTATGTGGCCTGAATTCAGCCTCCCTTTGCTGCACAGTAGGGCCCAAGTATGGCTTCTGCTGGCTACCCAAATCTGGCCCAGAACTTGCCCTCTCTGCCTAAGTTGCTCCCTCTTCTTCTCTTGTCCAAGCACCCTCTTCCTCTTCTCACAGATGAGAATGTGTGTCCCTCTTACCCTCATTCGTTCTATTTCTCTCTCTAATTTACTTTTTCAAGAGACTTCTAAAAGCCTCCAGAAATACACTTTTGTGAATCATTAATTTATGAATAGTGACTTTTCCATAAATCTGAGTAAAAAGTCATTTAAGTAACTTTTTAATTTTTCCTAAGTTAAAACTTAGGATAAAATAAATAAAGTTGATCTGGGTATTCAATGTGTCCAACAGCATGCCTAGGACACTTAGGCCCATGCTGAGACACCTACCGAGCTACATAACTAACATTCCAGTGGTGTTTTCTAACTTTTTTGTTACCATTTCTCTACTCATTTTTGTGTATAAATTTTCAGCATTTTTCTTATCTCATGCGTATTCTTAGAGGGATTTCCCATGGTTTATCCTGTGAGATAGTAGTTTTTGGGTCAGGGAGACCATTTTATATGGTGGGGATTGTCATTCATCCATGAAAATCATGCAGTTTTTTTAGATCACAGTTTTTCTCCACTGTTAGCTGTCTTTATGATAAAAAAGATTGTCTTTTTTGTCTCGTGTGTGTGTGTGTCTTGGATCTGTCATGGGATTCTGTTCCAGATGAATCCGAGAAATATCCCCTACAATTCCATACAGATTCTTAACATATCCGTTCCAATACAGTTACATAACAGATCTCCATCTGAAACGGATCCAATGGGATACACTGGGGGCAACGGATACCTTATTAAAGTTTTGCTACCAGCTTTGAAATCAACTTCAAATTTGTGCATGCAAATCTAATACAGTCTAACAAAGCAGTTTCTATTTCCTATGTTAAAGTCTACTGAAAGGAATGACAAGGTAAAAACATCAATAAGGTATATAGCCCATACCATTAACCATAAATTCCAAGTACGACTCTAATAAAGTCAAAATAAAACATAACTTCCGTGGACTTAATGCAAAGAAAATTAACTAATTGAAATAGCTTGGGCCCAAAGCAGCACTGAAAACTCATGTAACATTGTAGAGTGCTAAAAATGCAGAGGAAAACAATAAAGCGTCACATATCATAAAAGACATTTCCTAGCTTTGAGTACAATAAAATTCAATGATTTGGGAGCCATCTAAATTCCAGAAAGATTAAGATAGATATACCTCAACTCCACCAATGCAGAAGATAATGACCAAAAGTATCAAAAACCACTCTGACATGAATTTATAGATGAGAACTAGAAAGCATGATGCAATCACTACGAAAAGAATTGCAGATGTCGTGCTGATATCAACCACACCCTTATCCCCACTATTCTCTTCCATGACAAAAGCATCCGAATCATCCTGTATCAGAAAAATGAAGTCACTTCAATTTGAAACATTACTGAACAAAGTACTTTCTTTATCCAAGAAAACCTGTACTCAGATGTTCCTCTCCAGTATCGACATGAAAATAATAACTCAAAGATTAACAGGTGTCAGGAATATAACATAGTAAATCTTTCTACACATATACCTCAAATAATATCATCAATGCATTTCAATATGTTATTTTACCTTTAATGACTTGCAGTGCTCATTGCATGCCTCTCTAGCACTCCATGCTGACCAAAAGGAAGCACACAAAATAGTTCCCACAGCCATAAGCCATAGAAAAACTTCCGCAATATCTACCAAGGGTCGGTCAGGTGAGTAGATGACTACTCCAACTGTCAGTCAACAAAACAGAACTAGCCAATTGTTAATGCTCCTTACAGATCCAGTGAATTTAGGGAGGAAAAAACTAGGGAGGAATGTAACTTGAAATTTTGACACGAACAAGAATGTTAAACCTACATCTATAAATATTATTTGGCAACCTTAATATACTACAACAAAGTAAATCATATTACAAGGTATCCTTGTGCAATCTTTAAAGTGGGTTCTCTTTATTGGCAAACAATGTTGCCTTCAAGCTCCCATTCTTTTTCCTCATTTGCATGCTCTATACCTATAATTAGATGAAGCAAAATTCTTCCACATATGATACTTAACTCATTTTTACCTAACATTACATTTACATCAATGACTAATCTACATCTTTGAAGTTTGAACAAAGAAATCGCTCCTAAAATCAGAAATAATATTTTAACTTTTGTAAGAGAGGAACAACAATTATCCTAGATATTGGTGATATTAACTAGAAGTTAGCTCAAAAATGTTTGGGGAAAAGATCCAGTTGGTCTAAGGAAATCAAGCATACAAATGTTAAAATTTCCGCCAAAGCCACACCTAAGCTTCATAAAGGAGTTCCCATAACATGTGTTATTGTTGTGTACATAACCACATTGTTATTGGGCATTAGGCTCTATCACCATCAGCTATTTTGTACGACACCCGAAATTTTGTATATTGTTCTCGTCCTAGGCATGTATAATATTATCATTTTTATAAGTGACTTAAGCTTAAACTTAAGACTTTTACCTTTTTTAGTATAAATAGGGGTTTCCCCCTCTTATTTGAAACACTTATTGTTTTATCAATACAATCAAATAGTATATTCACAGAAATCTCCCTCCATTACTCAATATTCTAGGTGCAATCCAACCTTGGGTGTGCAAGTGCCCCCATTATTTTTTCTACCTTTGGCTCTTTATTTTTGTTACTCTTAGTTTTATGTTTTGGTTACTTTAATAATTGTGGTAGTAGTTCCATTTTAGTACGAGAACACTCGAAGTTGGTATCAAAGCATCAATACATTCTCGCTCTCGTTATGCAATTCCAAAAAAAAATGATGGGGATCATATCCTAATTGTGACTAAAGAAGCATTGAATGAAAGCTTCACAATGTTTGCAGAAGAAATGTTGCAGTGGTTGCAGCGATGAACCCTAGGCAAAAGGAACATGGATCGAGAGCTAGATTCCTAAATCCACAACCCAGAAATCTTTCAGGAAAAGGCAAATGTAAACCCATAAAAAATGAAAGGTGACACCCTTTGAACTCACCAACCGCCTAAAATGCTCACATGCCCACTTTCAACCTTCAAATGAAGATCCCTCCAAAGGACTTTAGACGTAAGGTGGAAGTGCACACTTGACTAAGCAATATCAAGTTAGCATTCAAGGTGCAATGAATTTACAACAACGAAGGTAAGTGAGGTGTGGTCCAAGAACATTTGGATGTGGTGGACCATACTTGGATGGGGAAAACCATATTTGGATTGGGCAAACCATACTTGGGTTGAGAAATGGATCACTAAAAACCCTAGAGAGGGCATTGGGAAGTTTGTAGATGTGTTAACTCAAACAACAAATCATAATTGGACAATCCCTATGTTCAACTACTGTCAACGTGACCACTTTGTCTGAACCGGTCCACAACCTTCGACGCCTAAACTGGACCAAAAGTTTAATTCTAACTAGTGCACATTGTGAACCAATATGTTCCTTTTGTGACCTAGTCTATCGGACCAATCGCGGTTTCAGGGTGGGGGGATAAACAAAAAAAAGAATCCACCCTACTCCCTCCCAAACCCTAAAACAAAGATATATAATGACAACCCCTCTGTTTCCCTCACACCTCTCTCATTGAGCATTTGTGAGCATTTGAACATATCCCTGGAGGATAGAGGCAAAGGCCACAGAAGGAGGCATTGGCATAGGGTACTACTAATGATAATGAACCCAGTATAGAAGAGGAGTTTGATGATACGCAATTATTTGTTTTAGCATTTATGTTGTAGGTTGTAGTTTGATGTTTTCTAGAGTATAGCGGCCACTTAGAGCCTCGATGTTTATGTATTTGGGTCGGAATATCTATTGCACTCACTGCATGTTTGTTGTATTCACCCTTACATGAGCAAACTTTGCATATTTGGTGTCTAATGATTTGGATTTACCTTTGATGTACATGAACATAGTACTATATATTTTTTATTAATTTTTGCATATTTTAAGTATATTTTAGTAGAACAGATTGTCGATCAATTCCAGTTTGCTCCTAATCTAACCCTTGATAAATTTTGGTTCCCATTTCAATACTAATAAATTTGCAATCCACTCATGCACTTCCCAAACAATATGACAGTCAAAGAATACACTAAGGAGCTCCTTGCCTTGGAGTCAGAGCCCAAACTCTCTACAAATCTAATTCAAAAGATCTAAATCTCAAATATAGGGTATGAAATCTACACTAAGGTAAGAATGTTTGAACCAGATACTTTGGACGAGGCCATTATTGTAGATAAAAGAGTAGAGTCATATTGAAGCTACAAAGAGAATGGTACTTGCCTCTAGTAAAAAGGGTTACTCGTATAATAAGAGGGCCAAGGACGAGGGTAAGTACCAAACGTCTCAACTCAAAAACCCTAGTTGCCATCCTATTCAAAAACCTAATTTTGCAACCTCAAACCAATGTCATAAACGCTCTCAACTTTGGTTCAAGGGGCATGTTTGCAACATCAAAATTGAATATCTAGGCCACCCAAACCCTTCATATAAACTTGAGAAGGATACTTTCCTTGAACAAATAGACCATGATTATAGGTCACAAGACAAATCCCCTCCAACATTAAAAACAAGGGAACCTTCTATCTCCCTTGCCTCAATCACTGAGTTAGGTAGACTTAATACCCTCAAGGTTTATGGCTACATTAAAGAATAAATATCAATAGCTCCTCAATATGGTTGATCCTAGCAATACTTTGAACATTCTTGATAGCATATACATTAAGCAAATGGGCTTACATCTTCATACATTTGAACACTTCCACATTAGCATCCCAAACCATAAGCATATTCAGTGTGAAGGTGTGGCAAGCAAGGTAGAACTCACACTCGAACACTTTCTCCTCAATGATGACTATTATATCCAAATTGTTGATTCCAAACACATGTCCAAATTTCTGAAGAAGGCTTGCTTTGGCTTGATGACTTTCTTGTACTACATGAAGGAGGATCCTTTTCAACAAACTCATATTCTAGACCTCCCTACCTTACTCCAAAAATGCACGACGAGGTATGGAACATGTTAATCAACATTGCCATACTGAAGGCTTCACTATGGTCCATCCTTATCGATGAGTCCATTTTCAACAATGCAAGATTGAAATGCTTGTGGAAGAACTCTTTGGAGCTAGGATAATATCTTCTACTCAATGCCCTTATCTTGATCTCGTTGTCTTGGCAAGGAAAAAGTCAAGTTCTCACTGTCATTGTATATTGATTACAAAGTACTTAATCAACTCATTATAAAAAATAAGTTCTCCATGCATTGTATTGATAATCTGTTGGATGACCTACATGGTTCCAAGATTTTTTTCCAAGATTGACCTCTATTCATGATATTTCTAGATAGTTATATGGTTCTAGGATCAAAAGAATACCACATTCATGACACGTCGAGGCAACTACCAATTTCGAGTGATGCCATTCGACCTCTATAATGTTTCTATTACATTTCAAGCCATAATGAACAAAGAGTTTCGTATCTCCGCAAATTGAATATACCACGCAAAGCAAAGGAGAGTGATGCAGTTGCATATGCAATCATCGAGGATTCATGGTCAAAGAGAAAAAGCAATGGTGAATTGCAAACGTAAGGATTTGAGAAACTACAATACAAGCTTCAGCTCCTCTCGCCATCGTGCGACAAACCCATGCAACCATGATGTGTAGGTGTATGATAGAGGTAGATCAATCGCCATAGGAGATGGTGATCGAAGTTGGGTCTATGCACGAACAAGTAAATCTACAGATCAATCTCTGCCACTTGAATTTATTCCGTAGCAATGTAAGTAAGTCAATGGATCTCTTCGTGCAGTTATGCATTCTCTCAATGCTAAACTTGGTGTGGGCATGTCAAGGTCGAGTTGTAAGGCATCTAAGGAATGGTCAACCCTCCCTTCTTGGATCTTGTTAACACAAATTTCCACACTTGCAAGAATGTGAATAAATTATGAATAAGCAAGCTAGAAATATGTTCAACTCTAGGGGAAGATGCCTTAATTTCCATTGGCAAAAACTCCTCTCTATTTGGGCTGGTGTGTGCCAACCTCAAGAGGGTGTCCCTAGTGTGTTGTATGCACTATCTTCCCTATAAATCTGCAAGATAAACCCAAAAATGCGGACACAAGATGATCTTTGGCTAGCGATCAGGCTACCAAAGGGGTAAGTTGTATAATTTTAAAATTGAAGTGGAAGAATTCCTACAACGTTAGCTTTGAGAAGTATGGAAAAAAGAGAAAGAGAAAGCGCTACTAGAAGGTTGAATGCACCACAATAATAGGCTAAGAACTTCCAAACAACGCATAAATTTCAAACACAATACCAACAATCTTCAAAAGCTTGGTACGAGCATAACAAAGTTTTATTCGTGTGCTTGCCAAAAGGCCAGTTGCACCATAGAAAACAAGTACAAGAATGAGAGAGAGTTTGTTGTTGTTGTTGAAGAAATCAACCAAGAACCAATGGAGAACACCTGAATATATACACCCATGAGGCACATAAGAAGAGAAAACGCATGAGACAGAGGAAAAAAGAAATAGGGCACATGAGGCAAAAATATAGTTCATGAGTGACGTGGTGCGCATGGAATGAAAAAAGGGGAAGATAAGGCGCACATGTGAAAGGTGGAATGATACACGCGCTAAAAAGGAGTGGATGAGAGAGGACACGTGATAAGATGCATACGCATGGAGAGGAAAAGGAATACGTGGGAGCACAGAAGTGAAGCATGGAAAGAAATAAGGTGCATTAAGTGTGGAATAGGGCACGCAAGTGAAGGAAATATGCAGCTAGAAAGGGATGGGCGCATGCATATATGTGAGAATGCACATGTGGGAGAATGAGATGGGGCAGGTGTGATGAAGGGAGGAAAAAGGGGTGCGCACGAAAGAGGAGGTAATCAAGTGCATTGAAAGAGGAAAGTGTAAGAGAGGAGGTGAAGTGCGAGAGAGGAAGTTATTCTCCAGTCAACTCAACCATGCAAATTTAGCAACATTCGCCAACACATCTTCAATGCATGGATGTCATCAAGCATGCGCCATGACTAAATAACCCATGCATGTGCCTTGGTTTTGCACTTGTCACATTCTGAAAACGCCACATGTCATCTTGCATGGCGACCCTATCAACCAATAATAGCATTGCTAAAAATAGCAGGCCACCCTAAAAAATAGGAAATTACCAAAAATATATAGGACTACAAGGAGACCACCGCCAAATATAGCACGCCTAAAAATAAGCACCGCTAAAAATAGAAACACCTCCCATGTCAATGAATATACAATGATCGGATTCGATTTTCTGCAAGGAATCCGGATATGTGTTGGAAATGGTAATCTAAATCCTGAAATTCCAACTGCTAAAAATAGTAAGTGCTCACATGTCATCCAAAAAAGGCTCAGTAGAGTCGTGAGCTCGCAAAGACTTTGAATATGTGCTCAAAACTGCCTTCGGACCTCTAAACTATGTCTCCTAAAATGAAGAAAATATGCCAAAAATAACCATCTCTCTCTAATCCATGAAAACTTGTGTAAAATCTTGCCTCTGAAGCAAGAAACACCACTAAACCAATCCTATACCTAAACTCATACAGGAACCAACCCTGGCTCACACCGAGCTATCTCTGGGAAAATTGTTTGAATGCCAGCCAAATAAGACTTGTTGGCTCTTAACCCTCGGGATTTTCAAGTGAGAAAATCCAGGGGTTAACAGATCTAGAGAATGTTGTAGCAATGGAGGAGGAATTCATAGTGCGGTTGACCCCCGAGACTAAGACGCAAATGAATGGAGTGACTGTTAGGGAAGGAAAGGGTGTGATCCCAATGTCTAAGCAACAACATATGGGCAAGATTACCTAGCCACCAAATAGTACAGGGGTTCCACACTTGCCAAAAGGGATCTTTGTGAGTTCTATGTAGCCCAAGGGTAAGGGTGTCACCACCCAACTATAAGGGAGTGAGGTACCAGCATCACCAATTGTGAGTTCTATGCCTACACAAGCCAAATCAAAGTCAAGTAGTTGGGGACAACATGTGAAATCCATTCTGCCTTACCCTCTGTGTAATGGCAATACGACTTCCCTAGATGTGGACGAGGACTCAATTTTTTTCTAGCCAACAACAAGGAATACTTTTATGCACAGTAGACTTGTGACCTCATGGGATTCTATAGCAAGATTAGCCAAGCCTATGGCCCCCTATCTTGGCCACTCAATGAGGTAAGTTGGATCTAAAAAAAGTGAGAGGTTTGGGATTGGTTTACAAGGTAATTAGTTAACTTGTGTGAGACAATAAACATTTCAATGCATATAACAGTGAATTACCGAGTGAAATCAGCTACCAATCACATCTAGATGCTAACTACCAATTAGAACTAATTGTTGTTGTAAAATTGCAACTGTGAACAAGTGTATACCAAAAATGAGTAATTCATAACATCAATGAGAAAATCAGCCCAGAAAATTAGCAATTATATCTTAAAATTTAGCCTTCAACAAGTAGAACAATATCAAATTGCCAAACAATGTTTCTGGGCAAATTTTTCCACAACATTAAGCAAATATTCAACAATGTACACAAGCCCTAATGGATGTAATGTTCATTTATGATAACACTATCAATGATTCTTCAAAGCGTTGAGTGAAATTGGCTTGCCAATGATTTCATAAAGCTAAACTAAGAGAGAGTTTTGAGATTCATGAGAGTATTGAGTTTGCAAACACTTGTAGATAACAAGATCGGTGTCATTTTTATCTTTCTTTAGGCAAATGGAGTCAATGCACAACTTGAAGATCAAGTTAGAAGGCAAAGAAGATGTGAGAGAGATAAACCCTAGGACTATACCCTCATAGGCATAGGACGTCTCCCTCCTTCTAAGAAATCTAGCTTAGATAATCAAGAGAAACTGGGATTCAAACCCTAAGGGGGATAAACAATCTTAATCCCTAGAATCAAACCCTAGCCAAGACAAACCTTAGGGGGGTAGACAATCCTAAACCCTAAGACAAGCCTTGACTGCTTCAACTAAAACAAGGGGACGATTTGAAGAAGGGGATAAACAATCTTAACCCTTCTAGGATTTCTTTCAAACAACAAAGCAAATCAAGATAACATGCAATTATTAACCATCTAATAAAGAATTTCACTAAGATAAACCATGAAAACACTTAAACTTGTTACAGATCACTTACTAAACCAAGTCGCATGCATGAGAAAACCCTAAGTCCTGGATCCAGCTAATCGTTGCCCGGACCCTATTTCCACTGCCCGGACTTGCTGCCCGCTGCCCAAACCTGTTGCTCGTGCCCTCCGTTGTTTGCCCGAATCTGTCCTAGGCTGCCCGTAGCCTCCTGTGGTTACATGTAGCTTATATGGGGCTGTCCACGGCCCTTCTGGGTTGCCCACCCTGGCAATTGCTCCCTGCAGTTGTTGCTCCTCTGTTGGCATTGTTTCCTGCGACTGCAGCGGCTACCCCACAGCTGCAGCTTGCGGCTGCCTCCTACAACTACCATGCGCCTCCTTATGCCCGTGTCTACCCACCGCCTCCGCTGCATCGCGGCTGCAACCTGCAGCGCCTACACTCAGCTCTTGATCCACTTCCTCTACAGCTGCAGATCGCTCTATCGCCTTCTACCTTAAACGCTCCATGCACTTACGACCTGTCACTCCACGCGAACCCTTGTGGTTGCTAGTCTATGTGGTCATACGAATGTACAACCCATACAACCCTATTTTTTTTCTCTTTTTTTTTCCAATAACCTACAAATATAAAAAACAATTGTTGTAAAAAATTACTATCTCTGTGCAACTGGTTTCCTCTTCAAAATCTCGGCTCTGATTCCCTAAATTTTCAACCCAGCACACGACAATTTATTTCCTAGCAAACACCTTGCAGTAATAACCTTATTATGCATATTTACTAAATAAAAAACACAACTGAGTTAATGATCTAAATAAATAAATCAACAGATTTACAACAGGAAACCAAACACATTTCCACAAGTATTTTTTTGGGTAAATACCTCTAGAGAAACCCTTAAGGGAAAACCACTATTGTGATGATTTTATTATTATAAAATCTAGGCTCCTGTCTTGGGATAATGGCCCACCTGAGGAAAAATACAAAACAGCACGAATGGCCTATCAAACCTCAAGAACTATCCTTCGATCTTGTTGGTCGCTACTTCCTTTGTTGCCCCTTGCTCCCTTCCTCAGACCTTGCCCCTACACACTTGGATGAAATTCTTTCACCCAATCAATGAGATTTCACTACCTCCCTCTATGTGTGTCTCCTCCTCTCACCTTAGCTGCCTTTTATAATGTTGAGTTTACCCTAAATCCAAACCCTAGATCTCCAATGTGATCAAAATAGTTGAGATTAGGTCTCACCATCACTTTAGATCAATGGCTAGAATTTAATTTAATTTAATAATGCCAAATACTTAGGCATTTAATTAAATTAAACCCAATTAATTACAAAAAGGGCGACTTCCACATGTTACATACAAAACCAATGTGGAAGTACGTGTCCAATGCTACAAACATCAGCAATTACAAGCTCAAACCAATCAAGTATGAGCCATCTACGACCATGCAGAAAAGTGGATTCCAATGCCATCAATCTTGATCTTTCACTTCAACTCGTATTCAAAATATGGTGATGTGAGTCAGCTCAAGTTGCATGAACCTTCCCACTTGGAGGAGGTACCAAGCATACATCAAGATGCAACCCTTCTGGAGTTTCAACCTCTTTTGCCTAAAGATACAATGCCCAATGTTTGCACCAGATCCTAAGTCACATAGTTCGGGTTCAAGTTCAAGTTTGACAATGATTAGGATCGGTTCAAGTTCGAATTTTTCGATGAGGTTCAAATGAGGTTCACCATTAGGTTTGTCTATATACATTTTCTAAAAATATATATAAAACATTATGTTAACATTAAAATGAAATATAACATAAAATATTAAGAAATCAACATAGATAAACATAAAAAATGTTATGATTGACCTGGAAACTGCAAGGATAGATTACAAGCTTGAGCTGTTACACAAAGTTACGAGCACGTGACGTGGACTCGGTCAATGGCCATGAGGTTCGAGGAACCTCAACGAAGCTCAAAACAAAATATTGGTTCACCAAATTTTGAACCTCAAGGTTGAAGTTCAGTGAACTTTGTGACATAGACCAGATCTACTAGACAGCACCAAATCATGACTTGATTGGCTGCAAAGGCACCTTAGCCATCCAAGCCAAGTAGTTTTCCTAGTCAGTATTTGATTAGCACTTTCCTCATCTACAGCAGAAAGAGAGTTTCACCAATCTCCTTTGTACTTGCATTCTTCCTTTCTTGTGTGCAAATAAAGGTATCGTTGTCTAACTCTGCACATAACAAATAGAGGCCAAAATGTTCTAAGTTTAGTATTTATAAAATTATATGAATTGAAGAGACCAAACAAAATGATAAATGGCATTTTCTGCTCTCAAGGTAATGCTTCTTGTATAGTTATTGTAATGCATGTTTTAACAAGTGCTCCTCAAACAGATATTGCTTGAGAAAGCTGCAAACATTTTAAGTTGGCAACTTGCCAAAATGTGTTGCCTATTGCCATAAAGCAAACCTCACAACGCTGGGGCTAGCTTCAAAGGATAGTTTCTCAATTTGAATTATATACATCATATAAATTAGGAAGGCATTACAGCAGTTATGTTACAAGGTATCATCCAATGCATCTTTTTACACATCTATTGAATTTCTCACCGTTTACAGTTTTTGCATGGAGTGCCAAAGAATAGGCCCCATATTACCAAGAAATCTATGGAAAGACCTTTTCAGCGCACTCAACATTCAATTAAATTTGCAACAGATCATCAACAAACCAATCAATAAATATAAAGGATAAATCATGGAATATAATATGAGAGCACACACTGAATCCAACCAAACAACATGGGAAAAATAACTACCTCAAGTCGAGTTTTCATATAATAACAATGATCCTACAACAACAAGAATGTCACCATGGAGGACAATGTATGGCTTGACCCATTAATTCCCATCAATCTGAACCCTGCAATCTTTAAAGGGAAAACAAAAGATTCACTACAGATGTTGGAAAGAATGACAAAAGAACGAACGGAATGTAAATTAACATGGATAGGGCATAGTCAAGATAACACCAAGACCAACACTGAACTTTGAGATCTTTCGAAAATCTGTAATTATTACCAGTCTTATAAAAGTTTATCAAAAGTTAGTTCTCCCTAAAGTTGCCACATGATGTCTTCACAATAATCCTAAAACCGTCATCTTACCCTGTAAAACATTTATGATGGTAGCTAGGAAAAATATTAAACTATATTGGAAAGGTGGCTGCCTCTAAATAGGCATCACAGCTCTATGTAATAATCAACCTTTACGACATTTCTTGTAGGGCATTTTAGACTTCCAGATAACCTATGATGCTTCAATGTATGAAGGCATTTGTCCAAGCACTAGAACAAGATCATTGAATATGAAACCTCAATCCACCCAAAGCTACATGTTTGGAGAGACAGTTAATCAAGACATAATATGTGCACATATGACTTAAATACATAAGAGAAAGGAAGAACAACCATAGCAGAATCATTCACATATCACAAGAATTAACAGAAATCTTTTATTTTACTCACACAGCCTATTTACATATATATACATGTGACCAACAAAAATGGAGGTGACACACAATATACAATAAGAATGCCTTCACTCCTAATGATAACTCAATGAATGATGAAATGGCCTCCACTCCTAATAATGCACATAGAACCTGATGTACACAAATGGTTCAGGAACAACCATTCCCTCAACTAATTTAGGGCTTGTTGATGATGTATTCACAATGACCTTGTGACTTTAACACACATCTACTTCAGAAAGTAATAAAGTATATCATCACATAATAATAACTCTTCCATCAACCACATATTTGTCACTAAAGGAAAAATAGACTACAAGATAAAATATGGCAAGCGACCGACCTAGGGGTAACATCTACCCCTCCATTATTATACAACATCCTCACTCGCCCTATGCTTCATCATTTTCCATCGGTGTTGTCCCTACTTCATTTGTTAGTGTTGACACTAGAACCATGATTCCACATCAATTCATCCACAATTTCTTATGCATTTCATCATTAGAACTAATTCACTTTCTTTGCAATCATGAGCATTGATTGTCTATTAGTCATCGTTGGACCAATGTTACCAGAACCGGACCGGTCGTTGAACCGATCGACCAAAAAAAACGGAACCGAAAAAAAACCGGATCAAAAAACCAGTCACTAAAAATACATAAAATATTCAAATTTTGAAAAAAAAAAAACATATTCATGTGCATCCATGTGAATCCAAGCCATTATACACAAATTTGCAAAGTTTCTCATATATATAACAAGAAATAGTGTATAAAACCAAAATAGCACTAAGAGTAAGTGCACTCCATAGTCATATGAATATCTGAATCAAAATACATCATCAGAAAGGCTTTAAATGGCCTATAAAGTCCAAAAATAACTCTAGAGTCTCGGCTAGAGAGTAGAGACTACGCAATCTGCATACTGAAACTCAGA